>LXGT01000055.1:0-118138 GCA_001640655.1 Endoconidiophora laricicola
AGTGGAGGCAGTTGAAGGAGGACAGACACAAGCGGAGGAATGAGGTGTCTCTGGGGTTTCTTTTGTTTGGTTTCTTTCGTTTTGATTTCTTTACGTTCATGATCTGTTTGTTTGTTCTGGTTTTATGTTTTGGTTTTGATTATATCTTGTTTTTTCTACTGTGGAGTGCTGCAAACCTTAGATGCGAACTCAACATAGTTTTTAGTATCACTTTGCTGTGACCTTCATTGCTCTGGGTTATGCTGCCCAGTAACCCACTGAGCGTCGTTTGATTGTGTAGTAATATAGGTAGATGTTAGTACACACACACTTTGCAAGGCCTGGGTCCACTGGTAGCTCGAAGTGTTAGAGCGCGGTCTTATTCCTCGTCCTTGTGGTTATGCTGCCGCATTCTCTGGTCAGTCAGAATCTGGCCTCACCCTGTCGTATCAGACAAGATGGCCAACAGACTACAGCAGCAACTAGGCAGCGGAAATTTGTCGATAAGTGTCATTTTTCTTCTCGGGGTATAAGCTCGCGCTGTCAGTTGAAGGTAACGAAGCTTCTTACTATATTAGTGACAGCTTACCACAATATTTCCCAGTATCCCCTTTCCAATGTTGCTTTATGGCAGAACTATTTTCTGAGGACTGCTTGTTAGAACATTATAATAATGGCCTCCTGTCAATCTCAACAGGAAGCACTGAAATCAATACCTCATAACCATATAAAATACATACCAGAGAAGATGCCAGGTTGGTGCGCTGGATTTATCTAATTGCCAACAAGGTGGCTGTCAAAAGAAAACTACTAAATGATGAGTCTAAGAACAATCCGACGACTTGCATTAGTTAGGCGTTTAATACGACTTCAATAAGTACATCAAATATGTCACTAGCAAGACAAACTCTAAATGTCATCTAGGCACTAGCAGGTGTCGGCTATTGTAATTTAGTCAAGAGACTTATACGTTACTAAAGGACTACGATCATCCAGCTAGTATAAGGGTAGCAACAAACAACTGGGGTCATTGTCCTTATATATATATATATAGATATTGATGGCACTTTTGACAGCTATATCTTTAAGCTGATGATACTGACTAGGTTTCAACTCTCTCTGTAATGATAGCTACTTATTGCAGTTGCCTCAGACAACACCGGTGAAATACACCTCTGTCTAGTATATCACAGCGTGAGATAGAATAGACACAGGCCTCTCGACATGCCAGATAGGCCCAATATCGAAGGGAATAAAGTTGTGTTCATTAACTTCCCAAGCTTGATTGCAACCTTTTGGTCTGTCCAAACACTAATGTCGAGCCCTGTTGCCAACCGCTTGAGAAATGCACAGCTTTACACCGGATACAATCCCAAGTTGTTTTAACTCAAGGCCTAAGATTATTCGAACTACCAGTTGTCTACAAGTTGGATTGGATGACAGAGGTTCGTTAGTCTACAACCGGGCGTATCCTCACCGCCCCCTCTGGCCATGGCGACTTATAGACATAACTAGTTTTGCCTACTAATAAATTTTGTTAGAAACTACTTGTAATTCAGATGCCTCGTCAAGAAGATGGCGCCAAGATGGAGGTCCTACAGTGCCGAAGACGAAGTTGTCCCTGACAATTCAGTAGATACTAGGCTTGCCAATTACGTCTCTTTATCACATTACCTTTCATTTTGCTCATCTTCTTTGCCTGTGTTATACTCTATTTTCTCCAGCTAGTTAAGTGTGTCTACGTGCTTCGAGTTGTAGGCGTTAACCCTTAAGGGTTTGACTTTGACAATTAAAATTGACACTATTTTATCCGGCATTCTGCCATATTGCCCCAATGTCTGGATACATCGTCATCATAGCGCCTTTTATTCATTTTCTAGCTCTGATAACTTAATTATCATCGACTCTGAACTCCATACGATATGCTACGATAATCTGAGACACAACTTCTCTCTACAGCCTAATTTTCTCATTGTTTACATAGCGGCATCTCTTTCTTCCATTAGCACGCACGTTCTTTTGCTTTTACACTCCTATTTCCACACTGTTCCCATCACCCCTCATTAGAAGCCTGAAGATCGTGCGCCCTTGTTCACCTTATAGAAAGCCATAGCTTGGCCATCACTCCTATGAATGAGTAAATCTGAACATAACCATACGCTTTTTTGATTCATCTCAGCCGCGTATTATTTTCCTGTTAGTATCAGCGGTGATAGTTAGTGGCTTGCCCATTTTTGTGTCTTCATATACCAAAACAACGTCGTGATGTTGAAGATTTGGTCTTTAGTAAGTTTTTACAGATCTTCATCCTGTCCTTGAGCAGGAACTGCTTGAAATAAATCTAACACGATGTACCCTTCATAGAAGAAGGAGCAGCAAGCTGCTGAAAATGCCGCTGCTGCATCTGGTGCGAAGAAAAAGGTCACGGCAGCTCAATTACGCATCCAGAAGGGTAAGAAAACAATTCCTCTCCATCACAACAAGTTCATGTCATCCTCTTCACGAGCACAAAACTTCCGAACTTTTCTTCTAACAAACAACCGAGTAGACCTATCAGAGTTGAACCTCGGGTCTAACATGGCCCTTACCTTCGACAATCCAGATGATATATTCAATTCAGTCCTCACAATTACGCCTGACGAAGGCTACTATATCGGGGGGCGATTCACATTTACTATCGCCATCAACCAAAATTTCCCTCATGAACCACCCAAGGTTCTTTGCCAACAGAAAATCTATCACCCAAACATCGATTATGAAGGCAACATTTGTCTTAACATACTGCGCGAAGATTGGAAGCCAGTATTAAATCTTAATGCCGTGCTATTTGGTCTTCAGGTACGTATCTTGACCTTCATTGAATCCGTACTGCTATATATCTGTATGTTAACACGTTCTTATATCAATTAGCTCCTTTTCGTCGATCCCAACCCGTCAGATCCTCTCAACAAAGAAGCTGCGGCTGATCTGGCCGCGAATCCCAATAGCTTCGCACGCAATGTGCGAGAATCTATGGCTGGCCGCAAAATCAGAGATCGTCTTTACGACAATGTTGTTAGGTGATAATTTCAAGTTGTCTGTCATAAGCACAAGGTATAATATATTCATCCATTTTCATCTGCAATCATTCAACTTAGTATCCCTTGAAATATTAGGCCTTTTCATTCAATCATATAGCACTATGAGTATAGTAAGATTAATGAAACATATTCACAACATCATGATATTAGAAGCACTCATGTAGGGTTTGTGAACCCTGCGTACTGGATAAAACCCTGTTCCTTATTATCATAGATATCAATTTGAGCCCTGATTCGGTTGACTTTAACGATTGACTAAAATATCTTATTCAATACTGCAGGCTGAGATACAATTAAGGAGAGTATAGATAGCTATCGGAAAGTAACTAACTCTACGGCTTGAAAATGTACGATTCAGTAAGATCTCAAGGTACGTGGCAAAGCAAACATTGCGTTGTTAGTCGTTGGATGCACCAGTCGGAGCCAATATCTAGTTTCAAACAGTGTCTATTCCAAGGAGGACGATATTGACATATGCTACCCCGACCGGATATGGGGAAGGATGAGGTATCACTGTCATATCAAGTCTCATATTCATTGGAGTCTATGTATACTATTGGAAGAAAATAAGTGGTGTACATTCATTTTGAATGATTCAACAGTCTAAAAATCGCGAGGGCATATTCTACATATAGAATGACTAATGACATTGTGATAGTTGATAGAAATACTAGTATTGTATAACTCTACTGTATGTACTACTTGCTGTTTGCATGATATACATCGGTAGTCCGAGCCCCCCCTTCCCAGTCGATGATTGGCTAATCAGAACTAAGTGATGCATTGTCAATTGAAAATTTCAGTGATTGATAAGTAAAAGAATTTTTGAAAATGAATCTTATCAAGTTTCTAGAATTATAAAGATACAGTGATTGATGATGAAATAGTAGTAGTACTCATGCTCTGTCCGAACGTGCTTCCAGGGAGAGATCAAGATTCCACAATCAAGAGGTTATATTGCAAGAGACATTTTCGAGTTAAAAGTAATGCACATACAAAATCGCTGGTAATGTAACGTACTAAATATGTTCTAGTCTTCACATGCTTTTACACACGACCTTTAGGCCGAGAAGATACGAAGCGATCGATGGATGCGTTTAGGGGCGCGACCGGCAGTCCAGCCGGGCTTTCTGGCATCAACTCAATGAAGAGCTTCTGTCTACTTATGGTCAATTTCTTGAAAAGGCGCTCTGTATCGGATTGAATCGGGAGTTGAATGCCTGGACAGAGCGTTTTCAACGGTTTTTGGCATCAAGGAGTGATATCAATGTGTACACTAGTACTCTAGGTGTCCTCGCTGCCTGAGGTGTCGACAAAAGTGCTAGTTAGTTTCAGCTACGCAAAATCATAGCTTTTACAAGCTGTGGTGGTGGCTTCCAATTGGCCATAGCCCCACTTAATATCAGGATCTATGAGCCGGGAAGAATCGCTCAAAAGCTGTCCTCTGCCATAATCTCGTAGCAGGATTTTCTTCACTTCCTCCCTTCCTCTTCCCTTTTACTTTTTTTCCTTTCCTTTCTTTTTCCTTTACATAGCCCACAGTCGATATCGACTTCTATCCGACCATCTCCCCTCTCCGTATACATAAAAATCAGTCACAATGTCTGACAAGGCTGCTCCCGTCACCATCATGGGCCTCCCGGTAAGCTTCCAATCTTGAAATTCCCCTCGCAAGCACTAGCAACAATCTGCATAAAATTTATCTGGCGGACATCAGTTGCTCTGCCAATGCCCATCGATAAGCTATTGCCATTGATGAATGACACTCATCGGTGACTGTCTGCGCTGGTTTGTGATCTCAATTTTGAACACAATTGATGGCAATCGCGACTATATCCACGACATAATGATATCAATGCTTCTTGGTGTATCTATACACCAAGGGTGGTTGCCAGCCGTATAATATTGACAACAGAATCAATCCAACCATTTGTATACATAGATTGCTAACATCTTGTTTAATACATAGCCCTTCATGATCGACTTCCTCAGTATGTCATCGCCAAGTCAGCAATATGTTAACAATCTACCAGCAATTCCGAAACTGGCTATATCATTGAAATTCACATGATTGCTCATTGATTTCCATTTCAAAATCAGATTGCTTCAAATGACAAGGATACCAAGTAATTATTTGTCCAGATGCTAACATGATGTAGTGGGTGGTGTTTCCGCCGCTGTCTCCAAGACTGCTGCTGCCCCTATCGAGCGTGTCAAGCTTCTTATCCAGAACCAGGTAAGTCAGACACACACACACACACATCCATTCCTTTAGATGAACCCGTGGCATAGTTTGGATCATCATCAATTTCACAAGACCAATCCTTTTCCTAACAATGTTTTTATTATAGGATGAGATGATTAAGCAGGGTCGTCTGGACCGCAAGTACAGCGGTATCGTCGACTGCTTCAAGCGCACTGCCGCGGATGAGGGCGTCATGGCCCTGTGGCGTGGTAACACTGCCAACGTTATTCGTTATTTCCCTACCCAAGCCCTGAACTTCGCTTTCCGTGACAAGTTCAAGAAGATGTTCGGCTTCAAGAAGGATCGTGACGGCTACGCCTGGTGGATGGCTGGTAACCTGGCTTCCGGTGGTGCTGCTGGTGCCACTTCTCTGCTGTTCGTCTACTCTCTGGACTACGCGCGTACCCGTCTGGCCAACGACGCCAAGTCCGCCAAGAAGGGTGGTGAGCGCCAGTTCAACGGCCTGGTCGATGTCTACCGCAAGACCCTGGCCTCCGACGGTATTGCCGGTCTGTACCGTGGTTTCATGCCCTCCGTTCTGGGTATTGTTGTCTACCGTGGTCTGTACTTCGGTCTGTACGACTCCATCAAGCCTGTTATCCTGGTCGGCAGCCTGGCCAACAACTTCCTAGCTTCCTTCTTGCTTGGCTGGACCGTCACCACTGCTGCTGGTATCGCCTCTTACCCTCTCGATACCATCCGTCGTCGTATGATGATGACCTCCGGTGAGGCCGTCAAGTACAAGTCCTCCTTCGATGCTGCCAAGCAGATCATTGCTGTTGAGGGTTTCAAGTCCCTGTTCAAGGGTGCTGGTGCCAACATCCTCCGTGGTGTTGCCGGTGCCGGTGTCCTGTCCATCTACGATCAGCTCCAGGTCATCGTCTTCGGCAAGGCCTTCAAATAAGCGGTTCACCCTTAGCTCCCGGAGAGATGATAGCCGTTGGGATAAAAGTCGTACTATGTTAATATCAGATGCATGAGTCGGCAAGCCGATCCACTTGTCTAACTTGGTGTAGTACAATAATATGTGACTGGTTGAATAGATAAGATGCGTCGAACAACTAAAAATCGTCAGCGTTATTATTCTGTGTGTACAACAAACCAATACCAAAATCAACGCATTATACACCTCATACATACGTATTTGTGCATCGAATTGTGACGTTAGATATGTCCGTTTATTGACGTAGCTAGTTTGCGTTCATGTGCTTGTTGTCATTGTTATTAGGGTTATCTGTATTTAGAGCCTCAAAGTTACAGCTTCTTACATTCATATGCTTGATACTATCAGTACCAAAGGCCGGATATAGTATTTAGATGTCTAGTGCTTGAGTTCAACCAAATGTGCAACGATTTACGGCGAAATAAGATACTACTAGTACTAGTTTCCCATCCCTGTCATAATAGTGGGTTTATCTTCTCGTCACGCACTACAGCGACAACGCGTTTAGACAGTCTCAATTCAAACGATACACCAGCAATCATCCCCAGGAAGCTGTTATCTATCAAAGATTTCTAACCGTCAGGCCTCTCTATCGTATTTATTTCTATATTCTGTTACCTTTCAATCATGCCACCGCCAAATCTTGCCAAAACCAACTCTACTGGACAGAAACAGTCAGCCCGCGCTCCTGTGGACGATACACCCGCACAGGAGGACGAAGATAGGAAAGCGACTGTGCCCGACGAGCTGATCACCCGTATACTGCACGAAATGTTTGAGCGCGACGGTACACGCTTGTCCAAAGATGCAAATTCAGCAGTTGGACGCTATGTCGATGTCTTCCTTCGTGAGGCATTGATGCGAGCTTCTGCAGAGCGCGAAACAAGATACCTTGAAGTGAGTAATGGCGGAAGTATTGACTAAACTAAGCTACCAACATGTGGCTGGATGCAATGACTAACTGACATCAATAGGTTGAGGATCTGGAAAGATTAGCTCCCCAACTTCTTCTAGACTTTTAGCTTATGTGTGTTAAGAAAGTATTTGGGTCAAGCGCATAACTACGGGTCATTTAAAGGAAATATAACACACCCTCACGTATGTACACTTCGTATTATTACTACTAAAAACAATGATATAACTGCTCTAGTAATCTAATTGACACATAACCAAAAAAAGGTTCTAAGAATTAATCGTCAACCCAATCTAGGCGCTTTGTGGTTACAAAGACACAACAACAGTATCAGCTTATACTGCATAATATGACGAACTTGAAGCGAATAAGCGCTGATCTAGGCTATGTACGCTGTTATTGGCATATTCCGCTTGCTGGTGATACCTAAATGAGAGTTGTTGGCTACTATTTGCTTACTGGCTTGAGCGCCACGAGAATCCTGTGCCAGTTTATTGTTTCACTCTCGCGATGAAAACTAGCAAGTCTAGTAGTAGTGCTAGCATGTACATACAATCGATAAGACTTTTTTATCGAGATTCATATACAGGCCTACTGGATGTAATTCAAGTTATGGTATGGGATCTTGGTTTTGAAACGCGGAACACATTAAATCCGTTTGGGCCTTGTCACAGACCGCAGTAAGTGACTGATATAATGGTCCGTGGGATCCCTGGGCTAAATAAGTAAAGATTTCACTGCCTAGTCAGGACAGTGTTTCACGCCTCTTTTTGAATTATCCATCTCATGACCGAGTATCGAAGCTAGTGATGGGCTTGACGTGGCAATAATGTGCATTGATCCGATTTCAAGCCATAGATTACCAGTTTCTAGACCGTAAAATTATATGGTGGCAATGAGGTAGAGACTGGTACAGGCAGGAGTGAGAACTTTATACTTTACTGTAAGATGATGGTATAGCCGGTAGGGACCTCACAACAGTAACTGATGCCATACACTCAAGCCTTTTAGTCCCAACCTCAACCTTGTTTACATGCTAGTCACCGACTCTAGAGACTTGATCAAGCCCAGGCATAGATTGCAAGCCATGGATAGCCTCCGAGACCCTGCTTCGAGAATTGTCAACTATAATTTTATGAGTAGCGGGAACTCGAACAAAATGGCAGGAGTAATATGCTTAAACATTAAACATTAGCTCAACCCGGTCCTTCTTTGGGTAACACTCATTCTTAGCTTCTTCTCTTCCTGTCTTGCGAAGAAGCGTGGACAAAAAATACCGGCCTGTTATTGATGGGCACAGTTCCATGGTTCTACGTTTCAAACAATATCTCCTGTTTCCGAGTGTCACCTGTAGCCAGGACCTGCCTAGTTGCGGCGGTAATACGCCCATGGTTGTTATTGGGCTATACTGGGAGATATATGCCTATCAAGCTGAGGAGATACAGAGAGTCCTGATTCCCACCAACTTGTAAGATCGGCAAGCCTGCAACAAAGCAATATATAAAGACTCATCTAGCGCCTGCTCATCTTGCGCCCTTTCTCTTCACTCCCCAACTCCAATCTAAAAGTTTCTGAGAAACAGAGAGTGCATATCCTTTTCATTTCTTCAACTTCACCTTTTTATAATCTTTTGTTTTTTGTCCACGGGCTAGCCCTGTTCTTTTATACTATACTAAGCGCTAGACGCCATTTACATACATCACCTTCATAGGAAGTCACTTTCAATTCTCTTAATACTCGTAAACCTACTGGCTCTTGTTCAGACAAACATCACGACTATATACTACACTATACCTCCTATAACAACACATCTCCAAACACAATCACCCAAGATGCAGTTCCGCAGCACCCTAATCGCCGCTCTGGCCGCCACTGGTTAGTCGAAATACTCCTAACATTGTCCAATGACACTTATAACTGATACATAAACAGGCATCACTACCGCTGCCGCTGCTACCAACGGTACTCAGACATTTGCTGTTCGTGTCGGCATGGACGCTACTGGCAAGACCGTTTTGAAGTTCTCTCCTGACTCTATCACTGCCCCCGCTGGATCAGTAGTACAGTTCCAGTTCATGGCCGGAAACCATACCGTTACCCAATCTAACTTCGATGGCGCATGTGTGCCTATTAGCACCACCAACGCCTCTACCATGGGCTTCCACTCCGGATTTGTGCCCGCAGCAGCATCTCTGGCCAAGGGAGAGATCCCCGTATACAGCATCACTATAAATGATACTAAACCTATATGGCTGTACTGCGCGCAAGGCAAGCATTGCCAGAATGGCATGTCGATGGTTATCAATGAGAAGTAAGTCGTCATGTTCAAAACCATGAATACTCAATAACTAACATTACATAGTGTTGCTGCCAACGCCTCCCGCTCGCTTGCCAACTATCGCACCATTGCCTCCACTGTCGCTGAAGCTAAGGTTCCTGCGGATGGAAAGGCATCTGGCGGTGTTTCTGGCCTGGCTCCTTCCCCCAGCAACACTACTGGCGGCGGCTCTGCCTCTGGAACTGGTACTTCACCTACCGGTATTGCTACCGCCGGTGCTATGCAACTGGGTGTTCCCGGTCTCCTGGCCGCCATTGCCTTGATGATATAGATATACTATCCTTGTGATAGGTGTTGCAGTATAGACCTGATCCAGTCTAGGGAGAACTCTATCTCATATCTCAAGCTGAGATGCCCCCGCAGTTGGATTGTAATGTAGGCTCACTAGAAGTGATAATGTTTGAAGATAGGAGTTCAATATATTAAATGATAACTGGCCATTCAGTGGAAAATCATGCATAGCAGGGATTTACTTTAAGTGTGAAGTTCATATATGAGTTTTGACAATGTATTGATTGATAGTAGTTCATTTGAAGAAAGAAATTTGATATCTGCAACAAACAAATGAGCACTACTATAACTAGCAGTAGTGCTTATATGACTGCTCATGACTCGGGGGCCTTCCGCTTGGATCTGTTCTTCTGAGCGGATGCACAGAGCTCCTTGATAGGCTCCTTTTCTAGCCAGTCATCATCACGAACAACGTACCCCACCATCTCATACTTGTCACTATTGGCAAAGAACTTCATCCAATGCGATAGTGCCGTATCGACTTGCTTCAGCGCATCTTCCCGTTCCTTAATCTTGAGGGCAGCAAGATCATCAGATGCATAGAGGCTATCAATTTCAGGGTCATCAATTGGGATGTACATCTCTTCAACGCCACGCATGTCAGGCGTCCGGTCTTCAGCAAAGCAGCCAGTAACAAAAGCACGAGCGGCATCAACACCAGAGAAATAATGATAGGAACCTCCCGGGCCATATACTCTACGTCCAGCGGAGACATCATATATGGTACCGTTGAGGGCAACATATAGAGGCTTAGAGGGATCAGAGCCATCGAATGTAGCTAGTTCGGCGGGAGTAAGATGTATCGGACCGGCCTGGAAAAAGTAACTTGAGTCAGTGATGAATGTACGCATATAGTGAGTGGCATTGAAGGGGGATAGTTGCAAACTTACCAATCTGTGCTGCCAGTAGTCTAACTTGAGGTACTTTGGTCGTGCCTCGTTGCTCCAAAACATGCTTTTGCCGCCACTGTAAACATAACTGAGGCCACATGACACCAATAACAGGAAACTCAAGATGCGTAACAAGTCGATGATAACGCTAGAAACAGAAGCGCCATCTTCATCCCGAAGGCGCTGACGAGGTGTCTTTTTCGTGGCGCTCTTAGATAAGGCGGCTGATTCATTTAGCGCTGCGGCGTCGTCGGCTGTGGTGGGTACAGCCTTGCGCTGGCGGACCTCGTTGTCGACCATAGCTAGCGGTGATTGGAACTGGATGACCTTGAGATATCGAAGTCTGATATGAACTTGATAGCTAAATGGTATTGATATTAACTGTTAGGTTGATGACTGAGAAATAAATTGGAAATATGCGGCAAATCACTGGAATAGAGAAGAGATAATGACAGCATGCTAGACTACCACCAATCATATATCAGAGTTTGATCCAGGCACGAAAGTATATTGCCAGATAGCAAGGATTCCTGCTTGTCTGTCCTCTGGAAACACAAAGGCAAACTAATCCTAAATTTTTGATTGTCTGATGAAATGCAGCTTTGTGGTAGATGGTGTTATTAGCTACTCTAGTGCAGTATCTTTATAGTTCTAGAAACTTAGTAAGATTAATGATGAAAAATAAAGAATCAGTCACTCAAGTCACTGTCTACGGACTCTGAAGCTTGCACTGATTGCCAATAATAGTAACAAGACTAAAAAAGCCTGCCTAGTTAAGCGAACTAATCAAGTGGTTTATAGGCAAGGTAGAAGACATCAATATGAAAAATACTGGGAGGCAAACAACTTGAAGATCACTATTTAACAAAGGCTTTAGAAATCTAATTGAAGAATGAAAAAAGAGGGCTACACGAATAAACATGCGCAAAGAACAAAATCAGATGCTTTGTGGTGTTGATACGAGAAGTGGCTAGCATTGAATAGCATATACCGACAATATAACTATGCAACCTGATCATGCTTTTATGTGCGTTGTACTTATCCTACATGTTAATTAGGTATTTAGTGTCTGTCAAAGCCTTCGGTCACTAGAATTGCCCCTCGTTTGATTAGATCTCCCTTTGGGCGCAAAATCGGTTGGTCCCTTTGTTCATTAGTCTAGATCATGGCTGTTTATGACGCTTGGCTGTCCCCTTTTGGCTGTTGCCGTGCCAACATCAATAGTGGAGATAGAGACCCACCCTAAGATCCAGGGTTTGTATATAGAACCACCACGCTGTAAACAGTCCTAACCATAATTATCAAAGGCGTCTTCACCCCAGGATCGATCACAGTTCGACAGCCTCTTTTCCATTTCTCTCATCACCCCACGATCCATATTCACGAAATAGTTAATCTCTCACATCACGACTGGACTCCTACAATTGACTCTCACTCCACACCTAAGTCTCTGTACATAATACATTCTGTTTGACTCTCTGCGCATACATACATAATACGCCCGGCTCTGTCCAGATAACCATCTGCATCTACTTTTTTTTTCTTTTCTTTTTCGCGTTGCCATCCGCAAACGGCGACAGTGAATCTGACACAATTAGTCAATACCAATCTCTAGTAATACTTTACTCTTTGATCGACTTCATCAGAATTGTACCTTCGATCAACTATTCTACACGATGGATCACACACCTCCATCACAACAGCCGCCGACTCCAACACCAAATCCTGGTCTTCGCCAGGCCTCACCTGATCGCGTCAATCGTGATGTTTCCAACAACATGCGTAGCGCATTCCATGACAGCGCTGTCTTGGCTAAGATTTCTCAGTTTAACTCACTAAGCGATCAGTCTCAATTTCAAATCGACCGCAAATATAGCGCGCGTGGAAGCGAAAACGAAGATGCCGCTTTACGACGCGCCCTCATAGCCCGCGAGGAGGTTGAAGCTGAAATGTGCAAATATCGCGATGAAGCCAAGCTACTTCGGAAAAAAATTGAAGATGGACAGGATAGAGAGCGCAAGATCTCAGAGCGTCTTGACGCCACCATAGTGAGTTTGTCCACTATAAAAGTGATTTTTAACATAATTCCTTTGCATTTTAGTTAACATTCAACCTTTATCTAGGACAAACATGGCCGCGCCAAAGAAACCTACACCCATACCCAAGAGCTATGGGAGAAAGAAATTCGACGGACGCGAAAAGAAGCATTCAAAGCTCAATCAGCTAGTGTCAAGCTTCAAGAGGAGCTCAAGCATGCCCGCGAATCACTAAAGATGACACAAGAAGCCCTGGACCGAGAGAAAGAGCGCAGCAAAGTGCGCGAGAATGAAGCGTTTAATGCTCGTTATCAAATCGTCGGTGTCCAAGAACAACTTGATTCCGCACTGGCTAGAATTAAGATTCTCGAGCAAGAGCGTGATACGTTCAGGACCCTCGCCAAGAAGGAGGAAGTTGCGCGTATCGCAGCTGAAGGCATGATAGCTCTGCCACCAAGTGCCCCCGATGACGAGTTTGCAACACCGAAGAAAGAAATAACGCTTGAAAAGCCGAAGAATAAGGCCACGGAAAAACTAAAGCGTTTCCACGGCGGTAGGGTATCAATCTCGACCATGGACATTGTTTCTTCAGAAGCTAGCGAGATGGAGATCGAAGAATTATCCCGCCAGGTCTTATGGGAAAGACAGCGTGCAAACCGTGCTCAAGAACTTTTAGAGTTTATGCAAATGGAATGCAAGCTACGTTGCTGTCCCTGTATCAAGGAGCTACGAGCTGAACAGCAGGCCCAAGCCCATCTTCTAGAACAAGATGAGATGATTGCTGTTCATCATAATGTCAATAATAAGTCTGGACATGCCATCGAGTCTATTGACAAAAAGCAGCCTCCAGGGTGTGTTGAGCCACATATCGACGTAGCTATGGGAGATGAACACTACACGCAGAACGAAGAGCCTTTAATAAGCCATGATAGTCACTCAAATGTTTGTGCCTCAACTAATCTTGCTCCTTCATCATCCCTATATTCATCCAGACTTTCACCGGCTCCTATCTTTCCAGAGCCTTCCTCAACTAAGGCATCAAGTCCGCCTCCGGCCCTTGATGCCCCATCTCAGAACTCATCTAACATTATGAAAGACAACATCACCAATTCAATAGGGAGCCCTTGTCAGCAGCAAGACTTCGACACGGAAAGCTCCATGTTCCGTACCCGCGAGGGGATTTTTCACGCCGTATCTGATGGTGCCATTATGCCTCTCAAAGGTGAGGAAACTATGCCTAAGGACGACCTGATGGAAATAGAGGATAGCCACGAGTTCCACGATAATGGCGTATCCGCTGGTAGTTTCGACGAGAAATATGCTCGCACGCCCTCTCTTGATGCCCCAACATTTGCAATGCTAGCAAAGGAACGAGTTTCATTGCTGTCATTGCTCGATGCTTCTCATAGCTCCGATCAAAGTATGAGATCTTCTCTTGAGTCACCCTTTTCTGCCATCCCTACCATCCCAGATGATGCTAGCAACGCATCATACCCATATCCAGAGCCCGAAGTTCGGCTTGCCGTGCCATCGTTTGAAGATGATTCTTTTGTCAATGCGGGGAAATCGTTCTCAGACACACACAACTCTGGCACAACTGTCTTTGGTGATTCAGCTATGACTGCCCATACTGTTGATACCGTTACTACAACGACTAAAGTTCCTTTGAAAGAGGAGACAGATGCCCCAAAGTTGGCTGATAAGTTGCGTACTAAAATGCGTACTAACCATGCTTCATTTGACGCATCCAATCCAGCTATGACGCCCACAATGACTCGTGAGGAAGCATTGGCTCAGATTCGGGAAAGGCGAGGTCGCGCTCGCAGTGCAGCGCAAGGAGCGGCCACCCCCCGCAGACAGATGATTCAGGGTGTCACGAAATTGGGAGCATCAGCAGGAAGTGCTCGTCCAGCGGCTTCTCATCGGGACATCAGTGGAGGCTCTGCTCCTGCTAGAGTTGCCTCCAGGCCACCATCACGGGTCAACAGTTCGCGGTCAGGTTCTAGAGCGACAAGGCTAAGATAGGATCTAGAAAGCACAAGCTCGAGTTTTGATACGAAGAACCAGGACCAACAACCTGTTCTTTGTGAGGACAACAATTATCAGCGAATGCATGATGTACCTGCACATGACCGGAAAAGGAGATGGGTACATCATGATGGGGACGAGTTCGTTGAAAGTAAGCGACACAGGGCCATTGAAGACATGTAATCTTTGCCAAGGTTACTCGCCAACTGCGATCGCTCATTTGTCACCTGAATCAACCAAAGGTATAGATATAACTATCATCCCATACACGCGACGGCCTTAAAACGGAACGACTTTTTTGTTTTATATATTTCTTACCCTTTCCCACATTTGTTTACTTCTCCATTGTACAGACTACATCATCAGCTTGTTCTTTTATCATTTTGCTTTCATCTTCTGTTTAAAAATTATGATCACGCTTGGGAATTAGGAGGGATTGGGATGTACTTCTTTACGTACATAGCTGGCGTTTACTATATTTATTCTTCCTTTTACTTTAATCATCATATTTTGTATTATGATATCTCGGGATCGGCGTGTTCTACTTGAGGCACGGGCTATCCGTCGCGTACAACAGAGATTTCTGTTCTTGGATCGGTATATAATAATTTCATCGCAATATATCTTGCCTTTTCCTCTTCTAAGCTACATCCAGACAGTTGCTTGATTACAGTCACGTTATTCAACTTATTAGTAATTGCTCTTCAAAATCAATGCATTGCATCATGCTATAGATATTTCAAGGTATTGATACAGTAGTTGGCATTATATGGCGGACAAGAATTTATGATGTTGACCTGACATCTACTCCTGTTTCTTCTGCTAGTAGGTCATGGAGTGACGAGCCATCTCGTAGATATATCCAGTTTCCGCTGGCAGTTGTGGTTCGCGTAGCAACAAAATCGTACCTTTTTGGGCCACTTACAGGACTACTCAGCCATATCTGTTTGTTCGGTGGTTGTTTGTTGATAACATATGTGCCTAATTGACCAAATGCAATGGTCAAAACACCACTCTTTGAATCATTCCTGTTAGTCATATATATGGTATCAAAGAATAACTATGGCGATATACGTACCGAAAACTCAACGTCGACGTCTTCTCTTTGGTCCTGCTGATCTTCGTACTTTGCGCAGATAGCATCGAGAAATTCATCCGCACGGTCATGATATTCTCCATCACTGAGCTTTGTAGCTTCTAGTCTACTAGATATACTACTAGCTGCACCAACAGTCGGTGATGTGGCGTACGCTCTGCTAGTTGCGGAAAATGGCCGGCAACTCATATTTGATGGAGCTTTACGAGGAGAGGCTACACGAGCTATTGACCTGAGAGCGCAAGAACGTGTGTGCATCGCATATCGAAAAACTCGTGATGTAGACATTGTAAAAGGCAGGTAGAGTGGGGCTCTGTAGTAATAGCAGGTTTTGATGCGTACTTTTGTAGAAGAAGTTGCTTGTGTTGAATGATCAAAGGTGAAGTCTAGATCGTGAAAATGAAAGAATTGTAGTCTACTCTCAAGTCTGATATATCACGACATCCCTACGACCATATTTTGTGCTGCCATTGGAAACGCTTGTTTAGCATTACTAAAGCGCCACAAACATCGATCAATTTCGTGGCGCAAGTTATAGAGCGACAATATATGTGGCGCAAGACTAGGCGGTGTCGTTTTCACCAGACATAGTGTGGTCTGTAGCATTGTTATATAGCAACTTGCATTGTTGAACCCTTGGAATTTGTAGCATCATCGCCACTATCTGGCAGTGTCGCATCATGTCTGCAACAGTTCGGCCACTATCTGAAGATTTTCGAGCAACCGCGTCTTATCATGATCAATGCCTTCTTGGTCTTCAATGGCCAAGGCCAGCCCCGGTTAACTAAGTTCTATACACAGCTAGTCAGTCAACATATCCCGACCACAACTGTCACGATCCCAGTCACATTGCATACCCTCCTCCGATTCGATATTACAAATCATTAAAGCTCACCGTTCTATCACCACGATAGGAAACTAGTATCCAACAACGGCTGATCTCCGAGATATTCACACTCGTCTCTAATCGACCTATAGGAAGTTGCAACTTCCTACCGTTACCCCCGCTACTTGCGCCAACTAGAAATGATTCCTCTTCCGATGCGAATGATATGCCCTCTCTCGTAACATATCGAAATTACGCCACTCTATATTTCATCGTGATTAGCACTGCGACCGAGTCCCCTCTTGCTTTGATAGATCTCATTCAGGTCTATGTCGAGGCCCTAGATCGCCTATTTGAAAACGTCTGCGAGCTTGATCTCATTTTCAACTTCGAGACACTACACACAGCATTAGCTGAGATGGTTGTTGGTGGAGTAGTTGTTGAGACAAGTCTTGACAAGATTGTGGGGGGGGTACGTGCTCTTGGTACTGTAGCCAAGAGGCCAGTCAATGAAAGCCGGCCAGCGTTGAGCACCTCTATGAGAGTTAACTTTGGATGGCACGGAAAATAAGGCGATAGTTGATACCACAACGATATAATTTTGCAGATAATGCTGTAAAATGAACCTAGCCATGAAATGGGCTAGCCAGATAGAACCCTTAAATGCTGAGCCAGAAACGTTTGTATATAATCTGTATAATTGTTGAGTGTCTGACACTGTCTACTCAGGATGTCACTCATTTATATATGTACAAGAAAGCCGGTGTCTGTATATGTACACCCCAAACCCGTAATTTCTTTGTTCGTTATAAAGAGAAGTAAGCTCTCTCAAGCGGCCATGATATCAGTACTGGCAAAACTAAGTTATCATCTGGATTCATCACTTGTGGTCGCTACGTGGCAGTGGATCGGGTACGTCGGTACGTCTTTCGTATCTTGTAGCCGGATCCAAGAACCCAAAGAATGTACCGAATTGTCTCTTGGTCTACATGAATGTGAGCACGACATGTTTTTAACCAGCTGAAATTTTTTTTGAAAAAAAAAGGCCTGCTTATGATATGGAACTTACCTCGGAAGCGAAGTTGTACTTCTCACCCCAGAATTCGAATTCACCAAAGGTCGCAACGTACAACAGAACGGCTTTTTTTCATGTTAATGCATTATCATATGCAGCATAAGAGTTCAATGTAGACTCACCAGTGGTTGTAAAGTATTGCCATAGCTTTGTCTTTCGTTCGAATGCCGGGGACCGAGAAGCCAACTGCATACGCCGTTTCCATTTCTTCTCAAAACGGAACTGATACTGAGGCGAGAGCTGTTTAAAATCAGGAGGCCATTCTTTTTGTGCCGGATATCG
This sequence comes from Endoconidiophora laricicola, assembly GCA_001640655.1. NCBI lineage: Eukaryota > Fungi > Ascomycota > Sordariomycetes > Microascales > Ceratocystidaceae > Endoconidiophora > Endoconidiophora laricicola. Next base: position 18,023 of record LXGT01000055.1, read on the forward strand.
GTCCATTAGATCGCGCATCTCAGCGCGTGCCCGGGCTTTGGCAGCGGCAGCCTCCATTGCCTCCATTGCCGCGACAGCCTCCCGCTGAGCTATCTGCGATGCGCGACTGACATTGAAGCTGCGCTGTAGCATGCGACAGACTAGCGTAGGTCTCATAGTAGAGCCGTGTGTATATTCTATTATGCCGTTATTCAAAGTATAGCAACAGCGACAACTTAGAAAACGATGGATTTGCTAAAGAGGCTATCGACGAATAGTATGTATAAATAAGCATTGTAGTATATCTAGTGGAGTAAACCATATCGTGGAGTGCTAGCTAAAAGTTACACGCATAAACCCTATATGTATATGTGCATAACCCTGGAAAACAGGCATTTTATGACTCAATGCAAACACTTTACTCATTGCCTACATATGAGTTTTTTTCTAAATCAGTAATCTCAAATAGTTTCTAGAATATCAGAGTTGCCATGGCCTTGTCCAGACCTGTCTATGGAACAACAAACTACGAATCAGACCCATGAAGTGCAATATCCACGATAAGATGCTGTAGAGTCATAGCTAAGAACCCGTCATACGGTACAAAATATACAATAAATCATCATAGTCGAAGTAACATTATAATAACAATATTATGAGGGAGCTCAGTGCTTTCCGGTGTTATAAACAGCACTGGAACTGGCCTATTTCTCCACCCCTCCATGCAGAAATTCTGGGGCGACAATGGCAAAACAGCCCCTCTATCTATCTATAGGTGACTTGAATTCTTCCTTCTTTCGCCCGACTTTCACATTTTCATCATCCAGCTGTTGATCAAATTTCACTCGATTTACTGCCATCGAGGAGAAATCAAAATGGCAGCCCCAACTAACGCCATGGACGGTCTAACCCTCAACAAGACCAAAGAGCTAAAAGGCGTAAGTTTTTCCGAGTTGCCGTTCTTGCATACGACGCATCACTTCGAACTTACAAACAGCATAGTTGCGCCATGCATACGTCGTTCTTCTAACATTCCTGCTTGCCATCTAGACCGAGAAGCGCGACAAACTCGTTGCTTGGGAAAAACTGTGCCAGCAGAAATGGGCCGACGAGAAGGTTTTCGAGCCCAACCCGCCTTCAATCGATGAAATTCCCTTGGACGCGATGACTCCGGAGGAACGTACGTCTTGAGTAATCCGTGCTATAGCATAACATCGGCATCGAAGCCCGTTACAGACTATGACGCTGACGTTTTATCCCAGTCCGCAACAAGCATCCTAAATTTTTCGGGTCAGTCAACCACGCTATCTACCACTTACCAACGAACAGTATATACTAACATTAAACTATAGCTGCATGGCCTACCCTTACATGTACGTACACAACAAACAAATCACATTCGACCAGAAATTCATGCTGCTCGAGCACATTCCCGCCATAAACAATTTCTACACGCCACTAAGACTAGCATCATCCCTCTAGGAATGGAAACCTCCACGCCGGCCATGCTTTCTCCATTTCCAAGGTCGAGTTCACCGGTATGGTTGCTTCTATGCAAGGTAAGCGTGCCCTGACCCCTCTGGGTTTCCACGTTAGTGGCATGCCAATCAAGGCTTGTGCCGACAAGCTGGTCAACGAGATTCGCATGTTTGGCAAGGACTTCTCTGGTTATAACCCCGAGGAAGAGTCTGCCATTGTAGCGCCTGCTGTATCTGCCCCCAAGGTCAAAGAAGATGTCACCAAATTCAGTACCAAGAAGTCCAAGTCTGTAGCCAAGACGGCCAAGATGAAGTATCAGTTCCAAATCATGGTGGCCTCCGGCATCCCTCTCGAAGAAGTTCACAAGTTTGCCGACGTTAATCACTGGCTCGAGTTCTTCCCCCCGATTGCCCGTCGCGATCTAACTGCCTTTGGCTCTCGCGCCGACTGGCGCCGCTCGTTCGTCACCACCACCGCCAACCCTTACTACGACAGCATGGTCCGTTGGCAGATGGCCCGCCTCAAGGAACTTGGGAAGATTAAATTTGGTAACCGCTATACCATTTACTCTATCAAGGATGGCCAGCCCTGCCTCGATCACGATCGCCAGTCCGGCGAGGGTATAAATGCTCAAGAGTACACTGGCCTGAAAATGTGTGTTTCAAAGTGGGCCCCTGGTGCTGAAGAAGCTCTAAAGGGAAAACTTCCTGCTGATGCCAAGGTCTACCTGGTGGCTGCTACCCTGCGTCCCGAGACTATGTACGGCCAGACCAACTGCTTTATCGGCCCTGATATCACCTACGGTGTTTTCAAAGCGTCTCCCACCGACTATTACGTCATCACTGAGCGTGCCGCTAAGAACATGGCCTTCCAGGGTCTATTCGAGAAACATGGCGAAATTGTCAAGGTCGCTGACTTGCCCGGACCCTCGATTATTGGAACTCTAATTGATGCCCCTTTGTCTGTTTATGGCCAGGTTTACGTTTTGCCCATGTCAACCGTCAAAGAGGGTAAGGGTACCGGTGTTGTCACTTCTGTGCCGTCCGACTCGCCTGATGATTATATCAACGTCATGGATCTCAAGAAAAAGCCAGATTTCTACGGCATCAAGGCCGAATGGATCGACAAGGAGATCGTCTCTGTCATCGAAACTGCTGCGTATGGTAGAGCCTGTGCTGAGACGCTTTGCAAGGAGCTGAAGATTTCTTCCCCCAAGGACACTGTTCAGCTGGACAAAGCCAAGGAACTTGCGTACAAAGCAGGCTTTTACAGCGGGACCATGAGCATTGGTGATTTCAAGGGTGAGAAGGTTGAGGTAGCAAAACCTAAAGTCCGTGATATCATGATCAAGGCTGGTGATGCATTTGCTTATGCCGAACCTGAAGGCAAGGTAATGTCCCGTTCAGGCGATGAGTGCATTGTTGCCCTTATGGACCAGTGGTTCCTGGATTATGGTGAGGATTCGTGGAAGGAGCAGGCCTTGAAGTGGGTTGAGAATGCCGATGGCAAGGGCCTGAACACCTTTTCATCGGAAGCCAAGAACCAGTTTCAGTCGGTTCTAGGCTGGCTCAATGCCTGGGCTGTCAGCCGCAGCTTTGGTCTTGGATCTAGACTCCCTTGGGACGATAGCCAGTTGGTTGAGTCTCTATCTGACTCTACCATTTACATGGCCTACTATACTCTAGTTCCGTTTTTGCACAAGGATATATTCGGTAAAGAGCCTACCGAGTACAATGTCAAGCCTGAGCAAATGGTATACGAGGTTTGGGACTACGTGTTCTGTCGCACCGAATGGTCTGATGAAATCGAAAAGACCAGTGGTATCCCCCGCAAGACTTTAGAGAGTATGCGCCGCTCTTTCCAGTACTTCTACCCCCTTGATATGCGTGCCAGTGGTAAGGATCTGATCGGTAACCACCTTACCTTCTTTATCTACAACCACATTGCTCTGTTCCCTCAGGAGTACTGGCCCAAGGGTATCCGTGCCAACGGTCACCTAATGGTCAACAGCGAGAAGATGTCCAAGTCAACTGGTAACTTTATGACTCTCCATGACCTTGTTGGAAAGTATGGTGCCGATGCCTCTCGTATTGCCTTGGCTGATGCCGGTGACGGAATTGGTGATGCCAATTTCGAAGAAGATGTTGCCGACAACAACATTCTTCGTCTGTTCAACTGCCGTGTAAGTCAAAAAAAAGATATGCATAAATGCATAGATACATCTCTTTTGATAATAAGACGTATATGTTACTAATCAATAACATATTTAATAGGAATGGTGTGAGGAGATTGCTAAGACCAAGGCCGAAAGCCAGAACGCTTTCCGTCTGGGTGGGTACAATGATTTCCAGGATAAGCTCTTTTCCAACGATATGAACGCTGTTGGCCTTGAGATCATGCACCATTACGATCAAACCAACTACAAGCTGGCCCTAAAGGGTATTTACGATTTCTTCAACGCTCGTGACTTTTACCGTGAGGCCTGCACTGCTGCAGGAATTCCCCTCCATCTCGAGCTCATTGAGTGCTGGATCCGTAACCTAGCTCTGCTAATGAACCCTCTTGCCCCTCATTTCTCAGAGTTCCTGTGGCTCGAGATACTCAAGGAGCCCAAGAGCATCCAGACCCAACGTTTCCCTACCCTTCCCGAAGCTGATGCCTCTCTAACGGCTGCTCGCGAATACATCAAAAACACTTCATCAGCTGTTAACTCTGCTGAGTCAGCACAACTAAAGAAGAAGGCCAAGGGCAAGGAGGTATCGTTTGACCCTTCCAAACCCAAGAAGCTGACCGTCTTCATTGCTTCCAAGTTCCCCGCGTGGCAGCAAAAGTATATTGATCTCTTGACTGAGATGTGGGATCCTGCCACCAAAACCATTGACGAGAAGGCTTTGATGGGTCGTGTTGGAAAGCTCGGCGAAATGAAGAAGGCTATGCCTTTTGTCCAGACACTAAAGAGACGCCTCCAGGCCGGCGAGGATGCTCTGAGCCGCACTCTGTCATTTGACGAGGCTGACATCTTAGTGAAGACGATTCCCGGCCTCAAGCGCTCTGCTGGTCTGAAGGAGGTCGATGTCATCCGTGTACTAGAGGGTGGCAAGAAGGGCGTCAAGCTCATCGACCAATCTGAGATTGACATCACTGTTCCTGTTGCGGAAAGTGCTGTGCCTGGTAACCCTACCTTTAACTTTGAGAACGTTGCTTAAAATACTTGGGCTAAGATATCAAAGGTGTAAAGGCGTAAAATAAATATGATTGAACACACACCACCAGCCCCCGTTCCAATAGATAATGAAGGTGACCTATGATGCGTTTGTGTGTGTATGTGTATATGCCAACATGTAGAGATGCGGTTTTCTCTTATCTGTCACCATCGGAACTCTATCATAGATCTATCTAGTGGCGCATTGCACTACCTTGCGGTTATATATCTCCAGCTACTGCTCTAGAACATGTCTTATATATCTCCCAGTCCAAGAGGCACAAGGGGCATGCCGGCTCATTTACGCAAATTACCTGGGAGATTAGTAGAAACGCCCGAGCCAACATGTACTTTCTAACATCTAAGCTCAGCGAAGAGTATGTACGACTGACTGTATGAAGAAACGGCTGATACAATCATCAGAAAAAGACTGTTTCCATAGCCTCGATCGGGTGTCCAAGTGTACAGATCTATCTAGCAAAGTATATCTCACCATTCGCACTAACACAGTAAAAATTAGTGGTACTACTGATACCATGTACATCTACTAGTACACTGGCCATTATATCCATTCCATCTTCATCTGTTCAATCGGCTTGGTGGCACCGAACTCTCGTTTAAAAAACCTTGTTAATCCTTTGAAACAACGTAAGTAGTAATACTTATGTTGAATGATGCTAATAGAAACAAATGCTTGGTCTATTCATAGCGTAAGTGAATAATGAAGACTTCTCAGTTTCGAAACTAAGGCAGTTATGCAGTGCTCAGTTGATTATATCGTGCTAAATTCAATACAATGCAGTTAGATTCGAGTTTGCGATTTAACAAAGTATAGGGTTAAAAGTACACCTCAACCCTAGAACATGAGTCAAACTCCATCAACTGGGCACAAGATTCAAAACGAACAGGAAAGAGGGGCTAATAAAAAGTCTGGTAAATCATATAGAACATATAGAAGCGATTGTAATATAGAAAAGAGCAAAAAAGAGACCGCACAAGCAAGAACTCTGCGCAACAACCTTGACAGCGAAGAAGCAAGCTTATGCTGAATTATATAACTTGTTGAGGTTATAGACGTGTAGTAGTTAGTTACTAACTAAGTAATATAACTAACTACTACTATACAGTATCATGAATTCTTGATAAGAACAGAGCCTACGGTAATTGGATGATTGGGCGTTGAATGTGAAGAAATGCTGGGGCTCAACTATAGACACTAGTGCTACTTTCGTGGTGAAAGTACCCCAAGCTGCAAAACATATGAGTTAATTTTTTTTTTTTTTTTACATATGATATGACGACCGTACTTTGGGGCGAGATCTACAGCTAACCAGAGACGACGTGACAATTAAGGGCTTACTGGTTAAGAAAATAAGGAGTGCGATAAGCATATTTCTTGATTTGGATCTTGCTGCAATATAAGAAGTTTATGGGGTGATAAGTCGTACGCGCTAAGTTGATACATTACCAGAAAGATTGTGCGTCTACTATGATCACACAGCGCACATGGTTACTGTAATGTGTCATAGAGACGTGTTATGGGTTGCCTCATCTGGCGCCGAGACGTGATGTTGCAAATCAGCGTAGGTGACTTGCTTAGAGACTAGAGGACTACTACTAATAAGAGGAGTCTTGGCGTCAGCTTACTGACTAAGTCTACAGTGAGGAGGAGGGTTGAAGGCGCAGTGACCGAGGGCTTACTGCAACTTGCACTTTACATTCTTGGTGAGCATAAGGCCAATAAGAAGACCAAGCGATGAAACTGGGTTTATGCAAACTCTGATCCTTCTGATTCTGGGGAACTTGGGCGATAGTGGAAGGAAGGTTGATAGTTGGTGGCGTAAGCTTGCACAAGGAAGCATAAGTAATAACTACAGGGAATAAAACAAGAACTATACCAACTGAGACTGGAAGAAGCGTACGCAATGGTGATATCATCCGCCATACTAATTTCTGTTAGTACTACGAATAGTTGTCGTACGCGCTGCGATAAAGATCATAGCACTTCTCACGCAGTGAAACAGCAGATTAATGAACCTGTGTTGGATTTTGGGTTGACCACTACCAGTAGTATTACATAGAAAAGTAGAATCGTACTAGGTATTTAGTCTCAGTATTGAAGACTCGACCAAACTGGGCAAAGAACAAAAGCAGGACGGTACGGGCCCCCCTTATCAGGCCGCTCTCCCTTTTATTGTGGTATCTGATATTAGATCGGTGCCTACTACGTATCGAGAAAGGAGGACTCTTTTGGAGATATAGAACTATCATAACTGCTATCAAGCTGAACGAGGCATTGTAGTAAGCCTGCGATCGCGTCGCGGAACCAGAAACTTGCCCTAGGCGGCTTTGTCTGAGCCATTATCAGCACTATCCAAGAGCGGACAAGAGGAATGGCCCGGCAGCCCAACGGCCTATAGCCAAGAATGCTAACCCGAATCCGGCTGGTCAGGATTCGTTTTAAGTTAATGAGAACCCCCCCAATCATGCAGATACTACTGCGTTAATGCTAGTACAACTAGTACTTACAGTCTTTCCCTTCTTCTTTTGTTCACAACAACTTCTGGCGTCTGCAATAATGCATGAATTCACTTTAGTTTGTTTCATTCCATCCCCTAACTAAGGTTCCTTTTCTTTGTTTTTCAAATAGGCCCCTGAATCGAACGGAATTGTATAGTAAGCCTGGATTGTATTGTACATCTTCAACATACACTGAAGCCCAGATTAATGTTAAGTGAAAGCAAGTAAATAAAGAAGGAAGAAAAATAGTTGTCATAGGGTCCGAAATCGTCATGGCGTTCGTTGCCTTGCTAATATCATCTTTGTTTATCTAATTTGTGTAGTTACGCTTCCCTAGTAAGTACGCGTAGTTACAAGGGCAGACGACACCTTGTTCCAGGGTCAGTGCCCTAATAAAATAAAACAACTGTCACTGGAGGCACTAAAGTCACCGGTGCTCTCCTGTCCAGTTGCCCAATCAAGGCTAGTCTGTTTCGCATAGCCAGAAAGCAAATAACATTGGCGTGTAAGCCCCTAAGACTGAACATCATAAGACACGACCGCTGACTGAGGTGCTGCCAATGTCGATTGTTTGGATCCCATCCTTAAGAGCCATGGGTGCTCTAGATCCAGGGGGCTTCTTTGGGGCTTAGTAAGATGCTGGCTGCCACTGATCTTGTAAGCAATAACAAGCATCAAGACGAACGAACCCCCCCCCTTTCACTATCTTGATGCCAGTTGAGCCGAGAACAAAGAGAGAAGGGAGCTTCAGCTTCTATGAACTAGTTGGAGCGGCATTCTACTTCATTATTGTTCCCACTTGCAAGCCTGGCCTAATGGGGCGAACATCGCCTCCGGGCACACGCTAAGTTATTCAGGCGTAGTAGTGTAGTGCATATAGAGGCACTCGTTGATAACTTTTACCAACGACTAGTGGACTTCTCTAGATTCCGGCTCCGTTTTTTTTCTTCTTTAGTTTCCCTACTGGTTGGTGCAGTATAAGTCGGAAACTAGCTACTACTAATACTGACTTGATCTATCCAGGAAGAGCCCTTTTTTTTTTTTTTTTTACTAGGAGTCCTATATCAATCTTCTCTACCACCACTCTTGAAAGACAATATAGCTAGCTGTCTCTTCTTCTATCACTCGTCAACTAACTCGGGCCCCCCCTTCCCACCCCTCGTAAAGAAGCTCGAACTGTCGTTTATTAGGTTGCGCCAAAGCTTCTTTCTTTGCTCCTATTTCTCACTATCACCTTATCTATACAACCGGCCCTGGATCCGATCGAAATCCTCACCCAGCATATAGTACCAGCTATTCATCTTAAAAACCCTCCGCACCGCCCCAAGCCCTGAATGCGTCGGTATTTATCCTAGGCTTACCTTCGCCCGTCAGTAAATCTCCGTAACTGCGATCCTCCCCGCCCAGAGAGAAACTAAAGAGAGGAAAGTAAAACCTTCATTTAGTTAGCTCCCCTCAAAGCAAATAAACCTTCAGATTCCGCAGCCTGGTCGGGGTTTATTCCATTCCACAGCCCACTAAGACCCAGGAGACAAGCGTCTCAGCACGGCTGTAAAAGGGCCTTTCGCCGCCATCGTCACCCAGGGCCTTTGCTTTCTTTGTTTCTCAGTTCTCTATTCTATCTTGTTATCTGCTACATACGTACAACACGCTTATACTATCACCATGGCGTCGTCGTTGAACAAATACGCCTGGGAGCCTATCTGTAAGTATTCTAACCATATGCACACACTCACACACCCATTCTTAAAGCCAGCTTTTCCTAACCCAAGTCTTCTTTTTCTTTAGCCATCGTCTCAGGATTCGTCATTGGCAGTCTCATCAACCGCCGTCGCAGTGACACTTACTTTTATACCGGAGCCGATAGACAAGAAACTGGCAATGGAGGCGTAGCCAGCCATTGGTCGTCAACACACAATGAAAAGGCAACGACTAACTCGTTCTGGTCTCTTCTTGGCCGCTTTTTCAACAAGTTTCCGTTCCTGATCGAGATCTGGTACTGGAACCTATCGTACTGGTATGTTTGTATATGAACCTGTTGCCGTGTATACATCGATATAATGGTAGTATGTGGCACTTTACTAATGCCCGCGTTTCTATCTAGGGTCTACCAGCTCATGCGCGCCGTGTCTGCTCGTCTCATCGCCGGCAACCAAGCTATCTTCGAGCGAGCCCAAAACCACGCCCTCCAGGTCCTGCGTGCTGAGCAGTACCTCGGAATGGCCATCGAGCAGCCGTTCCAGCAGTATGTTATAACGGAGCACCCGTGGCTCATGACTCTGCTAGGAAAGATATACTACTCACACATCACCGTCGGCGTGTACTTCCTCGTTTATACGTACCGCTGCCTGCCGCCGGCGACTTTCCAGCGTATACGCCGCACCATTGCCATGAACAACGCTATTGCTTTTATCGTCGTGACCGTGTGGCGCTGCTATCCGCCCCGTCTGCTGCCTCGTGAATACGGCTTTGTAGACGTTCTGCACAGCGCTGCTGCTGGTGGCAGCACTGCTAATGTGTGGAATAACAACCGCTTCCAGCTGACTATTGCCGCTATGCCTAGCTTGCACTTTGGCACCTCGCTGTTCCTGGCTGTTTGCATCTGCCGCTTCTCGCCTCACCGCATTCTCAGGCTCATCGCTCCCTTGTGGCCAGCTGCTATGCTGGTGACTATCGTAGCTACTGCCAACCATTTCTTAACCGATGCTTTAGTTGGTGCCATGATCCCCGCGCTGGGCTGGCGCTACAACCATGTACTTCTGAAGCTGCTGCCGATACAAGAGTTCTTGTTTGCGCCAATTGTCCGTAATCTGCCCAAGACTGACTAAAGAGAGACAGACAGCGCAGTCGAAACTTGTATAGCCACGTTTGCTCCATCTAGTTGTGTGTGTCTCAGTGTCAGGTCTCAGCACTGGCCTAGTTTTGTTTATTTGTTTAGAGTTTTTTTATCTCGATATCCTACAGTGTACAACTATAGTACACGAAGTTGATTTAACATTCATAACTATATATATATATATATATATTTTACTTTTTATTCATGTGCTAGCACTAGCACCAACATGCTACCAATATTCATGTAAACTTTCGCGCAGATCGAACTTGATGTCGCTAGGTACCCATCCCTTGAGAAAGCTGACCCCGTGGAGATTGTCGACGTTAAGTCGTATACGAACGCTATTTGAACCACAAACTGTGTATATTGTGGTTGGCCTGGCCATGATAATGGAAAAGATCGACGAATTGCAGCATATTCCGGGGTGATTCTACCACCTCGTCAGTAGCTAAACTGATGGTTCTCGTCACATGCTGGGACTAGGACATACATTATAACTGGTCTCTACCATGGTAGTAAGAGAGAAGCCGCATACAATCCCAAGCTTCGTAGAGAATCTGCAGAGATGATCAATCTAGGGGAGGGGGGAAGGCTGTCACACCTTGGTAGGTGAATACTTGATGACTATCATTAGTTACGATATATGTCTTGATATCGCTTTTTACAATGCATATTGCTTGTTCTGTGGCTAGTTGATGGGAGTGGTGGTCCAGCAAGTCTTGTTGGATGGCATTCTCATTTCTAGGGTTAGTACAATATACTCCAGGTAACATGGCCTCTTTTCACCATGGAATAGATCGTGTACTTTCCAAATGCCTTTACCTAAAGAGAGCCAAGATACCAACTATGTAATATAATATTGCTTGCAGCGGTGCGGTGAAGATCAACGGCTTCAACAAGACTATACATTCAATCTAGAATATGGCTTCAAGGATAATATGAAGGGTCGTCTTGACGATCTTTGAAAGTGGAACAGCTACGACACTTGTCATAGTTATGCAAAAACGACAATTGATGTAGTCGTCAAAGCAAGGTCTTATAGGTCTGAAGAGGAGAATCTGGGGCCTGGATTATACCTTGTGGATTCTCGCGTAGCCATTGTGGGTGGACACCGTGGTAAGGAACTCATGGCCAATACCGTGGGTTTTTGGTGAAAGATTGTAGGAGGGGTATAAGCATTTCTAAAACTTAGATGGGAACAAGAAAATAATTGGCAGAGAAGAGGAATACAAAAGACAGCTGGTTAAAAGCCACTTTTAAATGTGCCTATTTATACACTAGAAGTGCAGTCCTTTTATTCTGCAGAATGGTGCCGCTTATGTTTGATGTAAAAGGTGACTAGAACTTTCCTTCAGATTCCGTATGAGCGCATTATCACTGGCGGGGAACGCCACTGGACCCAATGACAAGCCAGCCTCCATTCTCCAGGCCGTATTTGCGCGCAACGTCATCATGCTGTACAAGCATTCTATCTGCTATTCTAGTCATATAAAACAGTTTCCCAGTGACGCTCAAAGTACTGATACGGGCCCAGGACTCGACGTATAGCCCGCGCATCTTGTCTTCAGGCACTACGCACATAGCCCGAAGGCCGAAGGCTGCCAAAATGGTGAAGAAGCCAGTTGCCGGCCCGTTAGAGACGATCAGATCTGGCAGTTTGAGATCCGGCCTGGCCCGTGGACGACGTATCAGCGCCGGAATCAGCATGATAAGCGATATAATAGCAGTGAATGGCGTGGTTAGTAGCGATTGGTAGACTCGGCGAGCTCGCGGGACAGTAACTACGTCATAAGTGCCCGTCGCAATGCCCGTCGCAATGCCCCTCGAGGCCGTTGCTGCCTGGGCGGTTTCCCACTCGGTCAGATGGGCAAGGGACAGACGATCGCCCGAGGAGATCAGGTACCGACGATGAGATCGAGGCTCTGGAACAAAATCTTGGGACATCATATACAGCATCTCCTTCGTGTGGCCACCCGATCCAAGTACATGAACGGTGTACAGCGCACGGCTATTAGCCCGAAGGCCATTCTTTGGAGCCCGGCTTCGGCGTAGACGAAGTACATTGTACTAATAGCGAGTGTTAGGTAGATTCAGTCGCACTGGAAGTTAATCTGATATTGCAGGCAAGTTGCTTACAGCGATGGTTATGATAAGAAGGCTGACGTAGAAGAATGGCACAAATAGCGAAACATTGCCAAAAAGTAGCCAACTAGAGAACGAGACTCCGATTGCACCCAAGCAGAAGTACACAGAGTAGGCTACTGGAAAAGTGAGCAGTTGTGCCGCATAGTATGTGAAGCCCCCGATTAACAGCGAAGTTGAAAGACTGGCCATGTCGATGATAGAGAGACTAAGATTCATGATCAGAAAGGTTGAATTTAGATAATGGACAGATACTGCGAAAGCATCAACCCTAGTTTACTGACTACTGTATAACCCTAACAGACAGGGGTTGAGTTATCACAATGCCCTTTTACTACTACTTGTGCAACAGCCATGCTAAGCACAGCGTCGACAGAATGGAACCAACGAGTAAACATTTACTACAAAAACACGGAATTAGCTTGTATATAAGCGACTGCCACAAGTTTACAAACGGGCGGGTGGCTTTGACAATCTGCTAATCACGCTCCTCTCCAGCGCCTTCACCAAGAGGCCACATTGGTATGTATCGACATGAACGTTTTGCAACGAGGAGGACGGACAAAACGGGGGGTTCTTCTAGATTCTGATGCTGTTGCTGACTGGCAAGCCCCCCCTCCCCCCTCCTGGGCCACATACAAACACGGACAGCTAGTCTGAATAAAGCGATTGTGCGATACTGGCGGTGAGCATTCAATAAGGCAATAGTAGTGATTCCCATAGGAAAGCTAGGTAAAGCTGGGACAGCCGGGGAGGAACCGGAAGCATGGCACGCAATACTATCTATTACTTGGCTGCGTTGGAAAAAACTGGTAAATGATATCATATGACGTTTCCCGACTTTGGCGGAGAGATCTTTACCGCTAGAGAAGATAGGAAATCGCATATGTAAAAGTACAAAAACTTCGGTAGACGTTAGGAGATGGGCAGGAGCATAGGGCATCTATTCTACAGAGAGCAAAACGTCGCTACATGCACTTCATGGGGGGAAACGAGCTAACCTTACCCGAGATACAACTTGGGGGGGATACATCGATCTACTAGAGCAACAAGTGAAGGTAATCTAGAGTCATACTCTAATTGATAAGTATCTATTTTGTTTTGTGTTAGGTTTTCGGAGGGAAAGACAAGGGTGAGGCGGCCAGACGTCTGGAAGGAGATCACAAAGAGGGTAGAGGAGCTAATGCTAGCCTGTAAGCCACTAAGAGTTGGCGTTGACTGTTGTTGATGATGATTTATGTATTATACTGCCTTAGATATTGACTGTTACTACTGCTGTTAGGCGATCAGAGTAAAAATCTGCTTAGTGATAACCGTCTAAGAACCCCGGTTGCTACAGCTGGAGTGAAAAGTTGGCCGGTTAGCCATGAGAAGGGGGGTTTGATGCCATGTCACAATGCAAGATACATGCCACTACTTCCAGTTGGGTCATCCTAAGCATTTGTAAAATCATGGCGCTAGCGTCAATTTGAACTGTGTTACGGTGAGAATTATTAAAAGAGAACAAGTCAAGAAGCGTCAAGGTAACGAATATATTGAAAGGAAAGGTCGGGTCAGAGTCAGATCAAAGGGAGTTTGTACTCAAGAGCTCGATACACTAAGGCTTGATATACCAAAAAGAAATAAACCTAAGAAACTAAAAGTGAAAGTCAGGTTGGGTCAGGGAAATATTTAGTCTAGGGGATGCACCAAGGATCTGGTATTCTGTCTTTTCACAATGGTAGCCTCCCACGTCTGTGCTTAGCATAGAAATGTAACACTGCCAGCGTATTAGTTATACAGTTATACAAAGAAGTTATATACTATTACAGCCTGAAAATAGCCCAAGGCAAAGCCTTCTTAAACCTAGGCGTGCCAACAAAAGATGGGGGATTGCACTTCTCGCTTAACTCGCTCTTGCTAACTAGCATTAATCTTATAGCATGTTCATTACGAAATTTGTGGCGAGGTAGGAAGCTCAAGCCCATCCGTAATTCTACAGTAGTAGTGATCTAACTGTGAGCTACTATTTGAGCCACTCCTAGGACACTTTTGTCCTTGTGCCAGCTTTGGATGCTTCTGCCTTCCGGCGTCCGCTTTGGTTAGGCTTGCTGTGAATGCCAAAGGACCTTGAGCTATACAGCTCAGATTGATCAAAGACCCAGAGCTCCATTGTGGATGCACGAAGTAAGAAGGCTGGAACAAACCGACGTGTGGGCTGGCCTCTAAAGATATGTTGCACAAGCTGTATCAATTGCACGATGTCTGCCTTGAATATGTATGTGTTAAATGACATCTTTTGCTTTCCAGCAACAAGGATATCCTATACTGGAAGACTTGGTCTCTTGCATGCATCTTAGGCCTTCTAAGTAAGATATCGATCTGGCTTTGATCTCGGGGAAAAGATGCTTCTCGACGAGATTGTGAGGCTCATTACTGGAAAAGTGATTTGAGCTTAATTTGACAAGCATCCCAGCTCAAGTCTGAGTGATGCTTCGTTCTTTCGTTATAACCGAGCCAGTAAGTAGCATCGGTTATGTCAAAGATAGCAGCTCAGATATCATCAAGGTGAGAAGATTTGTCCAGCATGTGATGAATCAAAACATAGAAATTATCCAATGGTATATTGTTTTGTATAGCATGACATGATAGAGAGTGCTCTCTTTCTGGGGGTTGTCGGCATTCTCACGAAGTTCGTCACGAAACCTATCAAGTCTGTTATTGCGACGGTGCAGTGAGATGATTTCGATATGCTTCTGTCAAGACCGTCTTGACGCCAGAGGCTAGATACTCATTATATTGACTTTCTAAGGAAACTATTGCCAGGCGGCATCAGAGTACCCAAACCCGTCCATATCATGTATGTACATGAGTTAGGCGTAAATTTGCTAACTTCATAATAGTCAGGGACTAAGATCTGATTTTAAACAGAGATCTTTAAACCCCATTTATCCTCACGATTCTGTCGACTAAGCTAAACAAAAAGTAATGAGAGCTACCAACAGTAGTAATGCGGCTGATTATTGCTTGATACGATACTACAACCCTCCAGTAAGAAAAACATGCAACTAGATACTGGTCTTGATAAGCCAAATACAACTTATCATTACTTAGGCACCCTTAAAAATATTGAACGAAGAAACAACTTATTTAAACAGATATATGGGACAGTAAATATGAAACTGGGTTAATAGAATCCAGGAAGTGAAGGAAAGCGAACTTGAAAGTAGAACAAAGAGGGCGAACAATTATCTTCCCCTACCAACGTTTGTTTAGAATAGTAATAGTAATAGGTGTTAGTAGCAGCTAGAAGTAGAAAATGTAACAAGGCACAATGACCTCTGTCTATGTCCAGAAAAGTGAGTAAAGTAAAAAAACAGCAGACAAATCTAGTAAGCAGAAATAGATGGTTGTGGTTTATGACTAAGGCGTCACACTAGCAAACCGAGAAATATCGATACGGAGGTAGAAAAGCGCCTATTAGAGGCAAATTAGCACTACACTATCCATACTATTGTTTGTAATAAGCAGGAATGCTAGTAACAACAGCCGGATGACGACTAGCTGTGCGCGTACACGCAGGGCCGCCGGCCAGACTCTTCAACGAAGTCTGCACGGCACTAGCTTCACTTGTTTTCCGCATCAGCGTAGTCCATGAGCCGGTAGCAGTGCATGCGGCACCGGGGACACCGGAAGGCAGACTACCGGGCCGCATGGTGTGGCCACGGTTGGAAGCGAAGAAGGTGGCGCATGGTGTAGGAAGTCACGCGATGGTCGGACGGCTGTGGCCCCGAGAGCTGCCGGGACGGCCGTAGTTGGACGACCAGGTCGAGCGGGGAGCAGTCAAGGTGTTGGTCTGGTGGCCGACGCTGACGGTTACCGAGATACCTTGTCCTTCGTCGTCCTCCGAGTCGGAGTCGGAGTCGGAGTACGAGTCCGAATCAGAATCAGAGCCAGAGCCGTTGTCCGCGCCATCGGTAACTTCGGGCTCCTCCTCGGCACCAGTAGCCTCGTTGTACACGTAGTAGGGTGTGCGGTTGGTCAGCTCGTCAAACTTGTTCTCGACGGCCGTGTACTCATAGGCGGCCACGTCAGCGTACTTGGGCGCCCACTCAGGGTCCATGGGGTTGCTGAAGGCCTCATCATGATACCCATATTGCTCCAGAAGCGAGACATTGAAGGCAACCAGCATAGCGTGATCCTCGTGGGCCAGGTTGTGGCAGTGGAACATGTACACGCCGGGGTAAGGACCGAAGAAGGCGCGAACAGTGACGGTCTCACTGGGCGCCAACCATATAGTGTCCTTCAGACCAGCACTCTCATACGAGAAGACATTGCTTCTGCCGCCGCTTCTGGAGACAATCTGCAGATCAACCAGGTGAACGTGAACGGGATGGATTTGATCTGAGTCGTTGATCAGGTCCCATGTCTCGACGGCGCCACGCGAAGGGTTAGCAATGATACGGGCGCGGACATCGTCCCAAGAGATGCCGTTGATAGTCCACAGGTTGTCAGTTTTAGCAAAGGTAAACGAACGGGTCTGCACCGACTCCTGTGAGGGGAAATCGACGCTGGCCAGCGAGTTAGGCACAGTAGAAGCATCGATTCCCGAGACGGTGTTGCCGACAACAAACCGCATGACCTTGTCGGTGTGGAGGAATCCTGTATTGTAGCATTGTTAGTTGCATGCCAGAGAGGTATCAGTGTTGAAGGATTTTTACAAGACAAGACTCACTGTCGGCGATATCGTTGTCACTGTTGCTCAGACTGATGTTCTGGCCTTTGTAGTTGGAAAAGTCAATGACAATCTCCCAGCGTTCACCGTTGGCAATGTTCAGCTGGTTAACAGTCTGCGGGCTACTGAGAAGGCCACTATCGGATGCAATAACCTGAAAGTTGATGCTGGGCGCCAGAGGGAAATCGCGGGAAAACTGCAGCTGGAAGGCTCGGGTGACGGCAGAGTTGAGAAGACGGAAGCGGTACTTGCGCGGCTCGACGCTCAGGAAAGGCCACGGAATGCCGTTGACATGGATGCTATAGATAGATGTAAATTAGCTATCAGCTTCAATCATGGGGTAGAAGCAAGAACAAGTACGCTACTTACATGTCACCGGGGATGTTGTCAGTCTCGCTCGAAGGGAAGACGATCTGGCCATTTGAATCATATTGGCGTGAGTTGATGGCCAGAGGAATATCATACTGGCCATACGGGCCGGGCAGGTTCAGACCCTGCTCCTCCGCATCAGACAGGATGTGGAAGCCAGCAAGACCAAGATAGACGTTCTCGGCAGTCTGATGAGCTGCGTGATCGTGATACCTGAGTTTGGGCGAGAAAAGTTAGCTTTTGGAGTCTCGGCATAAGACAATGAACAACTACAATCAATTCTGCGTGTGGAACACGCATCGAATTATAACGAGATCTGCAGCTGGCATGGGTTGGTTACACGGCCGTTGATAGAGGGTATAAGAAAAGGAAAGAAAGTAATGAATAAAAAGAGGAAGAGGGGGGGGGGGGGGGGTAAATTTACCATTGAGTACGGGCTCTGTTTGGAATGAAAATTTTCCAATTGATTAGCTGATATGTATGTTCCAAGCGTTGATACGAACCATCCAACAACGTCGATCGCAGTGTGATACGTCGTGTGGTCACTTACACCTGTATGTTGGGCCAATAGTAGTCCTTGTACTGGCCTGGGGCACTTTTATCGTCGGCCCAGCCATCCCAGGGTGCACGCTACAGAGGTTGTTAGTATAATATACCCGCTAAAACTGTCCCTTTCTGTCTATATCTTACGTTGGAAGAACCGTGCAGATGCATGCTCGTGTTGACGCTCAGGCTGTTCGTCAGGCGGACAACACTCTCTGTGCCCTTTGTCTCGAGAAAGGTCGGGCCGGGCACCATGCCATCATAACCGCGCATCTTAGTCGCCTGCAGGTTAGGGTAGATCTGCTGCTCAAAGTCGACTTCCTCCATCTCATAGTACTTCATCAGCGCCCCAGTGACGTTGTGATGGAACGGCTGATTGACCCTAGAGATATAGGGTTAGTATGTATACATACGATCAATCTCTCACTTTACGTGCTGAGACTCACCATTTCTGAGCTTTGACAGGCGGAATCGGCAGAGGCTGCGTAAACAGCCAGTGGAATTCTGGACTAATCCAGTCTTTGGCATCGACTGTGACCGCCACCAGAAGAGCGGTCTTTACCAACGAGTGAATGGCAGGCATTGTATGCTGATAGAGGCGCGGATAGGATATGGGGGGNNGGGGGGGGGGGGGGGAGGAGGATATTATTAAGAGATATAGGGTGATATAGCAGGCAAACAAAATAAATGAGTGTAAGAAGATTAAGTAGCAGTACAGAAACAGTGAACGAGTGAATGGACAGCTGTGTCTAGCAGCAGAACCGTGTTATTATCTAGACGTAGAAGCTTCTAAGAAGACCCAGCAAAAGAAAGACGACGAGACAAGAGGATGCGGCCCGGGGGAGCAATAGAGCGCAATGAACTCAGACTGAGGAACCAGAGAGTCTTAAAAGAAGGGAATAGAGGTGCTCGCGGGCCCTTCTTATAGCTTTGTCCATGTACACCAGGCGACATACCATCATTGCTATGCTTGCCAAAGACGACGATCGCTCCAGAAGCCACAGAAAGCACCTAGGTGTGTGCATGCTTCTTCAGCATGGGGGTGAGAAAGTAAGTTGTTTGTCTCTTCTGGCCAGAATGAGCCGCCTTTCTAGGAGTATACGCTGCAAAAAAAAATAGAATAAATTAGAATAATCGCTGTAATACGACATAATCCTTTACAACTGGTCTCTCTTTATCGCGTTCTTCCTATCTATCTCACACAGATAGAGACTTTGGGACAATCACAGACACCCCTAGACAGGGCTCTAGATAGTACTTGTTGATTCACCTTTTTTCCTAGCTCTTGAGCCAAACAGTATGAGACAGATCAAGACTGGCCAGCTAATCAAGATGCGAGACCAAAACCAGGAACGAGATACACCAACCCGAGCCGCCGATGCAGTTGCTGAAACTACTAATACTAGACTACTAGGCTGTGATAGAGGAAAGGGAGAGGAATACGCCGCCTACTATCATACTATTACACTATAACATCGACAGAATATTGCACGCTTATTGGGCTGGTCTGAACTAGTAGAAGATCATCGTGAAGTATAGGAGAACAGCCTAGTTAACTTCGGCGTATCTCTGTTCAGCTGTCAGACAACCTGCAACCCACGACTTGAGCAAAAAAAGTATATGTATATATATATAATGATAAAAAATTATAAAAACGATATATTCGGTATAAGACTTATGCATACATATATAATTGATAGTAGCCCGACAGCTAAATTTACCAAGAGGACCCCTAAGCAAAGCCTTTCGTCCAACATGAGCTTAGACACAAACACGAAGTCAAGCTGAGCCTTAGCTCTTCTTAATATCCGGTTCTCTCTCGGATTTTTTATCGAGCCTGTGACAGACAACACCTGTCGCTTCCCTTCCGCAGTCGTTTTTTTCACTACTTCGCTTCCGAGCGATCTTAACTCTAATCGTCAGTTCCCTCGGCGATCATCCGCCAAGCCTACATGTAACAAACACACATAATATAGGTTAGTTGATCTCTTCCAGTTTGGGAATATCCCTTCCTGGCCTTCAGCTAGCCCCACCCCCTTCCCTTCCCTTTGCCTTGGCTTGCACCCATGATATACTGTACTAACATGTCATAGGTAGTACCAATGGTATCAATAGTGTGCCCTATTGTGTTATGCTGTATATACTTACAAATTGATGAATACTGGACCCCCTGATACCGCGTGTCTTATATTCCGTTCTTCTCAGCTTATCTTACTGGTCGCTATTTTCGCGTCCGCTTCAACACCGGCTTTCTCTTTTCCTTAGCCTGAAAAATATAGGTCTGAACAACCTAGAAAGAAAAGCCTTCTTGCTTTCTACTCTCTTATCGTCACGGGTCAGTTATATCGCCGTAGCATTCGTCATCCTCAATCCTAATACGTTTGGGATCGTCATGTCATAGTTACTCCTGCGTTTTGAGGCACCAATATATCAGGAATTAAGTTCCCTGTGGCGGCTAGCCATCAGCATATTAGCAATCACAGCACAAAAAGATCACTGAATACTAGAATATTTTTCCACCATGCAGTTCTATCAGTAGATTTATCTTCCGATCCCTTCCTTGGCGTCTTGTTATTGCTTACATTTCCAGCTATTGAAGTGCTGTCGCCTGCCATTCGACCCTATAGTAATCTTATTGTATGTCCCTACAGGCCATCACTTTAGCAGCAGCCACCAGTTAGCTAGATTGTCAGCTTAGCTCACAGCTTGCAGTATCTACACCTCGTCCTTCTTCTCTTTCTCCTGTTCTCTGCCAACCTGATCTGCTCATACATAGTATAGCGTAGTCTATAATGCGTGGCTTACTTTCAATATATATGTTTTATTTCTACTTCTGTGCCTTTCTCTGTGTTCCGTTGAATCTAATTTTTGACGAAATAGCCCGATCTTCTTCCGTTTCTTATACACCACTACCAGTAGTAACTAATTCTAATTGTTGCTAGTACGAACCACAAACCTAAAACAATACAAACTCTAGTTCGCTCGATCAGTGTTCGTGCTCGTCAGTGCCATTTCAACGGCTTGCTTTTGAATAAATCAAGGAACAAAACAACGCCCAGGACAGCCTTGCTTCCAGGAACAGGGGACTTTGGTCAGTCAGCCCAACTAGCCACCTAAGTTTATAGGCTTCATAGTATTATTTGAATACACACAGCCAGCGGGAATGTGATCTTTCTAGACCCCCCCCCCCCCCCCCCAAAATCCGACGCCATTGTTAAGCAATGTTAGTACAACTCTATTGTCTTCTTGTCGCCCGATTCTGGTAGCTTTACCGAATGTTCTATAATTTGCACCGTATCTTGAGACTTGTGCACAATATTCAATGCTTCGCTAGATGAGCTTGTTGGAACTTTCAAGGCTTTTTTTTCTTTTTTTTTTTCTTTTTTTTCTTTCTTTCTTATTCTCTTTCAATGAATATTTTCTACTTGAGGGGTAACAGTCAATAAACCGTTTCTTGTGAAGCTATAGAACATTGTGTTTCCGGTCGCTAGATCAATTTGCACTACAAGACTCAAATCCCCATGGGCACCTCGGATTTAAGCTCAGACTTCCTTGTACTGCAAACTTAAATCCTCTAGGGCCTTATCCAGGGACGCTAAATATCCGGGGCAGGATATCTATCATGGGCGCTACAACATGAACGCGTTACCGAGACATTTAGCAGGACACCGCCTATATGTAAATCTGCCCTCGAGGCAGGGTCTGCAAATAAACTAGTGAGGAAGAAAACAGGACAACTAAGGCTAGAGAGTTTCATTGATATTAGAATCAAGCATGCTCTGAGATATCCTTATACTAGAAGTAGTTATACAAGATATCTTTGCATTGACATCTGGGAACAAAATTGTGTTATGAATAACTCGAGGCAACTTCCCGTAACAGAGCCCCGTGTAACCAACCGTCTTCAGCCAAATAGGCACTGGTTGATGAGCTTCTTTCCGTCAATGGACTCAGAACATAGTAACACCAAGTGACACTACCTACCAACTGGCCTAGCTTACTAGTCTACTTTCCAGTATACGATCTTGACTGTTCCATCGCAGATACTACACATGCTACAGCAGCATCCTTTTCTTCCTTTCTTCCTGATAATGTTCTACTTGCTGTTTCGCTGATATCGTAATCTAGTCTAGCCAGTACAGCCAGTCTCGGCTGCAGTCTAGTCAAGACAACGACGCCTGTGATCGTGAGCCCAGGTGTTCATTGTTATTTCATATCTGTGTGATCTCACAAGTTGCAGCGTAACATGAAATGCATGGTGACTTTATGTTACGCGCCTGCTTTCAGGTCTTAATATGTGTAGTTGCTTGCCCCAAGTCTCATATCGACGGAAAGAAGAGTCTCTAGACAGTCCCTACTATTATAATGTCTCTGTTTAGAACACGCCACTGCCAATTTCCCTAGTCTAGTGCTCAAATTATCTTCCTAAAAATATCCACTACATTCAACATATGCTGTCTGCGAGAGAGAATGACGAGTATGATATAGTTATCTAAATATACATGAAAGTGAAAAGACAAATGAACGAGTTATAGAGAAACGAAAAAAAAAGAAGGATAACAAAACACAATATAAAGATAAAATTAAAAATAAAAACCCTGAAAAAAAATTAATAGAAACAGAAAACGGGAACCAGCAGGCGCCACGCTGTGCTCGGTCACCGCGATTTCACCAATCAAAGCCGCTCAAAGGCCGATGGACCAATTCGTTTGGCAGCTTTTCCATCCTAGCTGGCAGAAATAACCCAGTGCTTTCGTTGCGATCTCTTCGTATCCTCGTTCTTTTCCAGCATCTATTCCCTAATGATGTATTAACAGCGCAGAACCAAATAACAGAC
This sequence comes from Endoconidiophora laricicola, assembly GCA_001640655.1. Lineage (NCBI taxonomy): Eukaryota > Fungi > Ascomycota > Sordariomycetes > Microascales > Ceratocystidaceae > Endoconidiophora > Endoconidiophora laricicola. Next base: position 40,644 of record LXGT01000055.1, read on the forward strand.
ATCACACATACCATGATATCAGTCAATGTCAGAGCCTATATGCCTATCTATGTATGCATGGCTTGTGACTGCCTAACGATGGCGAGCTGTCATCAATAGGCCTATAGTTTGGTAAACTACTTTGGAATATTCCTGATTGCAATATGATAGATAGCCAACTAAGTGGTTTCTTATTCCTTTTTTTTCTATGTATATAGCTCTCTCTCTAAGTCATAAATTAGTATGCAACCTTGCCACTACTAGTATTGACTTCGGCAAGTACGGTCGTTTATGCCCAAGCTTGCCAATACTTTCAGCTGCCAGCTCATCTTTCTAATATATGGAGATCGTCCAGATGCCCTTCCATCAACCTGGACTGTCGGCAGAATTTGAAGCCAGCTCTGGATGCTATCTAATGTACTCGACGCGCAGGGCGAGCAGGCGGGGGTTTTCATGTTCATAATCCAGGCACTCAATGGCTAAGCCGCCCCCCCCCCCCTCCTCCGATCATGAAGATTTTCAACGGAAAAAAAAAAGAAGACAAAAAATACCATGCCCAACTAGCATACCGCCTTTCTTCCAGCCATTGATTTCACCTCAGACACTTGTTTCCGGTCAGGAGATATTCATGATAAAAGTCCAAAAATAGGTTCCCTTGTTGACAATGAAATCAATATCTGCAAGCGCAAATTCTCAGTGAAATAGCTTCTGGTCATGGGCTTCTGCATATGTATAATGGACTCAGTACCTTCTTTCTAGTCACTTTCCGTTCGTCAAGTCTACTAACACTCTACTTTACTAACACTCTACTTTACTAACACTCTACAACTTGGCTCTTTTTTCGTAATTCATTATTTTTCTACTATCTTTCTGTAATCATCGATGGTGACGCAATCAAGTATGATCGACATCGAATGGAGGCTGCCCTAGAACGGAAGTACAAGGTCCCGATGTCCGTTGAAGGGGAGGGAGGCTGACTGAAAAGCAAGGTCTCGTACACAAATCTATTGCTTTTGCCAAACTAGTTCGGTAAACCTTAACTTCGGATATCTCGAACATCAGAACAAAAAAGGATATTGTTCAACGGGCACCTTCGAACTCCGAGAATAACATACATCCTTTGGCTGGCCAAATACTGATGCACATATATTATCGATATTGAACTCTGAAATTCGCTATAGCAAATCTCTCGCTACATTTTTAATAAACACCCGGGACTACCGTCCATTTCTTTTTGATCTTCTCCTCACCAAACTGCTCTTCGTACCATTTCCTGCCATTTCGCGCCCTTGGCAACATGGCGGTGATTTCGTTAACAAGGAATACTCGGGCTGGTCCACAGCCCCAACCTGCAGCTATCCAGAAGCCAAGCCACTCGATCCATTCGCAGAAGTAGTGGGGGTACAGGACCCATTTGAACAGCATAGCTTGAGGTATCTGATAGTGCTTGTCTACCTTGATGTTTTGGGAGGATCCATTCTCGCCACCACTGGCTGCTGCAATACGCGATTGCTTGCGTCGTTCCATACGGCGGATCTCGCGGAGCTCTTCGTCATGATAAAAGTTTCCCATCAAACCAAGATAGAATATGGCGATCCCTATGGCAAATTGCCCAGTAGACGCTTCACCATTGCCGTATCCACCTAGATACCCACCAATGCTCAAGCCGTTGCAGACCTGGAAGACAATTGCACTAGTCCAGATCATAGCGTGTATAGGAGACATGCTAGGCTGCATAATGGGAAAGAGGATAGCTCGGTATAGATAATGGATAGTCTGTGGTTATGCTGTTAGCTAGTATACTGCGCTGGTCTCGGAGACGCAAGTATCGTAATCTACTTACAAAAAGGGCACCAAGGACTTTGTTCTGCCATGGAAGCTGCTCTATTCCGAGTCGACTTGGTAGCGTCCGCATAGTATATAGCACTGTGATGAATCCAGGAATCTCCATTGTGAGCCACGCTACCCGGCCGTTAAGATTGAACATGCTATTGACACTGGTCTTGCCCATTCCATACCAGCTAATCACAAACTGCATGAGCCCCATCTAGCCGATGATATCGTGTTAGCTACGTGTTTCTTTGGAGCTATTAGTGAGTGAGCTAAACTCACTAAAGGATAAGCTATTGAGAAGCCAAAACAGACCAGCTCCCAATTTTCACGTGTCGGTGGAAACCATTGCTGCTGTAATATGGTTAATAAACCTTCGTCTGCAATACTCTCCATGTTATTAGGGCAGACAAAAGCCTATCTATATATTGGCGATGCGATGCCTCTGCAAAAGGGGAGGCGTTGTAGAAGTAAGGCTGCTACTTTGTTAAAAAGGCTTTTCTTTGCAACAGAAATGCTTTATTAAGTAATCAAAAGCATTTAAAATATAGATTAGGTAGGATTCAACAAGCGACTGAGATTGGAAACAGGTTATCGAGGTCTTGATTATACTCAGGCTGTTTTGTAACATAAGCTGTGTTTATGTGTCTTCTCATGTATAATTAGGGTTAAGACAGTTCTTAATTAGGGTAATGCCTTCACTTAGCTTTAGTAGAAACTGCATGTTTCAAACAGGGTCGTTTCTACTTAATGTTTGGCATTAGACCCTTCTTTTGTATAGCCATACTAGTATACCATATGTCAAATATATGTCAACATCATATCGATTTATATGGAATTATATTTCACCTAATAAGGCAATGTAGGAACAAAATACTTATTGTGTGTGTTTTTGTTTTACATGAGTTTATGTAATGTGATAATGTAGGTGGCTAGACAATGTAAAGGTAAGTTAGCTTGATATATATATTCATTATAGGCAGTTTATTTCGTTGAGTAAACTTCTACATAGTAAGGACTAAATTGTATGGTGTCTTCGGATGCTTAATTAAAGAAGGGTTGACTCTCACAATGATAGACACATGCATGGCAATATATGTGAAACAGGCTTGAGAGCTATTCTCTTGAGAATAACACAGGGAAAAGATGCCCATTGAGCTCAGGTGACAAATGTCAACGGCAACTGAATAAAAGACCCCAGCATTGCCACCATTGGGGCAACCCAATTAGTGCAATCAAGTTAGAACTCATATATAATGAAAACTTAGACTGAACTAGTCAACCTTCACCTTGTACTTGGGGCAGTTCTCTGCCAAATAGTGAGCTAGGGTTGTTCATTGGCCACTGGGGAACCCTTGCACTGATCGTACGATTCAGGAAATCACGCCTCTGGTACATATACCCGGAGAAGCCATTTCGAGACTGAGCCGGAGCATATATTAGACTTGCTTGTGTGTGAAGTGAGTGATTCTATGGGCCAAAGGACTGGCCGTTGGACGCTTAATCTGTATGTCATTAGTTGCAGCATAGCTAATGTGATCTAGGCTGAAGGAACGACTAGGTCATCCTTTATTTTCATCATTAATCATGAACGTATGAAATTGGGACTAAGTCATCATGGCACGATGTTGAGTTGCTACGCGGCCCCAATTCATATGTTATTGATCCTTTATTTCCTGTAAATACCATGTGAAGCAGCATTAGAGCCCTCTGGATCTTTGTGTCTGTTATCGCTAAGACGAGGCAGCGTATGATGTTTTGCTAGTAAACGCCCTAAACAGCTCTTACAACAGCCCAGACTCACGAACAGTGGAGAAAGAAACTAAACCACTGTTCTTAGTTCCTGTTTCTAGTGGCATCATCTAGACATGTAGAAACCCAGAAAACTTTGATGCCGCTAAGCCTGTCCAGGAAACGAAGCCCGACAAACATACGATGTGCAAAATAGCAAGCAGTTGGCCTGACAGAAAGAGGAGGCTTATGATCACTGGGGCTAGGTGGTTCATATACTGAAGTATGCGTGACTAGAGTCTATCCTCTGCTTCTACAGCTTCCCATCGCTTCTATGCGTACTGGAAAACGGTATCCTTGGCATATAAAACCATGCTTTGCATCATCCTCTTTGCCTAGGCTGCAGAACGTTCTCGCATAAACCGTTAGTAGAGCCCGTAAGTCGTCCTGTTTTATTTCCAAATGGCACCACTAGCTCTGGCCTCGAAGGACACGAAAACGATAGTGGAAGGGCAGAGGAATGAAGTACAGAAAAAGAAAAGAAAAGAAAAGAAAAGAAAAAAACCGACACAAAAAAGCCCTGTCTTACTCTGTATCCCCCAAAACGAAACAAATGCAAAATCTTCAAGTCGGTAGTGCAATATTGTTGCTCAGCACAGACAGATTTATTTATTCCAGGTCACTGGGATTAGGTTACATTACGTTGCTCTGGACATTGCTGTCACGCTATAAATCCCCAACACCACATAAGTTTTCACGGCCGGGATGTCGTCCGGCACTGTCATCGACCACACTGTTTTCGTCTTTATAGGCCCTCGTATCAACCTGAAGCCATAAGCCGAATTCACCGCCCAATAACTAATTCCTGAAGGATGCTCATAACCACTATACCGTCAAGTAGAGCAAAGGTCCGTGGCGATACTGCTGGCCGCTGGCGGTGAAGCAAGCTCCACGGGGGACAGGCAATAACATCAAGAGCAATACCAAGCTTGGTACGAAGTAAAGATTGACAAACTAGAGAGCCATGAAACCTAGATCCTTGTATTGTTTGTTTCTATCTTGAGAGCCTGTCATGACGAGATTTACGAGGCTGGCTCTCTCTTACCCGAGCAGTCATAGTGTGCCATACGCCTGATTATCTAGTTCTGAACGTAGATTCTCCGGTAACGTTCGCATAGCTATGGAAACCTAGCAGGGATTTTGGATGTCATGGCTATTGGGGTCCTCGTAAGGTTTGACTGCTTACAGATGCTGGGTATCTTAGTAGTTTTACACATCTCATGGAGTAGAGCTAGCTTGAAAGACTACTAGCTCACATAACTATCTTGAGGGAGCTAGCCTAGAACATATCTGCCAGGTGTATATAAGACAGGCAGCTCACTTCCTTTTATGTCTCTTGATATGTACCCATATTACCTTCATATTCTGTTCTCCATTGTCATTAATTACAGTCTAGTCTAGCCATCAATAGCAAAGATGGCTCTTACATACCAGGAAGCCAACATCGTCAGAGTCACAATCCCCCTGCTAAAGGAGCATGGCGAGTTGATCACCACCATCTTCTACCGGACCATGCTCCAAGCCCATCCCCACCTATCGTCCATCTTTAATGCCTCCAACCAGCGGACCGGCCGCCAGCCACGTGCGCTCACCAATCTGATACTGCAGTTCGCTTCACATATCAACCAGATCCACGAGATCACGCCGCAGCTCGAGCGCGTATGTCAAAAGCATGCTTCATTAGACATTAAAGCTGAAGAGTACAGTATCGTCGGCACCTATCTTCTCCGTGCGTTTGCCACCGTCCTGGGACCACAGGTTTTTACTCAGCAAGTTGCCAAAGCCTGGGAAAAGGCCTACGGCGTCCTGTCTCGCATGTTATCAGGCCGAGAGGCGCAGTTGGTTAAGAGCTTTGGCACCTGGAAGGGCTTCAAGGAGTTCAAGATCACCCGCAAAGTACAAGAGACACGAACCCCCGATATCTTCTCGTTGTATCTAGCACCCAAGGATCCAGAGTTGCTCCCTCTGCCGTCTTTCCTGCCAGGCCAATACGTGTCCGTCCAGATCACTACGGCTGACGGTACTACACAGACACGCCAGTACTCTCTCTCAGACCGTCCGCGCCCCGACTACTACCGGATTACTTTAAAGCGGTCAACAACACGCGGCGCGGCGCCTGGTCTGGTAAGTGCTGCGCTGGTCGACTCATGGAATGTCGGAGATTCCATCTTGCTGTCTCATCCCGCCGGCGAGTTCTTTCTTGAGCAAGACGCCATGTCCAGCAGCGTACCACTTGTCCTGATAAGTGCTGGTGTTGGAGTATCGCCCATGATTAGCATCTTGAACACTCTGGTCGCACACAAGAACGAGCCACCGCCGTCGTCATACTCGCGGGCAACTGCCGGCTCACTAGAAGCTCGCAGCACGCGAGGCAACGGCCGTTTGCGGGGCGTTTCGCCCTCAGCTATCTCACCTTCCAGTACTTCGCCAGAGAGTAGAGCTAGTAGCCGGGCCACAACTCTATCTACCGCACCCTCTAGCGCTGGCGAAGGCGCTGAGCTGGTACCGCCTCGCGGCCGGCCAATAACTTGGATCCATGGCAGCCGCGGAGATGCCGCATTTGACATTTATATCCGCAGTGTAGCGCATATGCGCCGAGAGTTCCACTCGGCCGTGTTCAAGACTGCACCATTGGTGGGCGACGTTGCCGGGGCAGACTTCAATTTCCTAGGTAGAGTTGACATCAACCGTTTGACTGATGCAGAGCTACATTTGAAGCATGGAGGCACTGAATACTTTGTTTGTGGGCCAGAAAACTTCATGTTAGATGCTCGTGAAGCACTCATGAAGCGTGGCGTCGCTGAAGAGCGTATAAAGATTGAACTGTTTAGTACAGGCGTCTTGCCTGTGAGCATTAGCCATGGCCGCAGCAGGGACTAGGTGTTTAAGCCGATGGGAACGACAAGAACGACGGGTTATACGTCGTTGTTGCAAGTTGAGTAACATCTCTCATCATTATTATGCTACGCTATCCCTTACTTGATATTAAGAGAGGAGAGAGTATCGCATTTGGGAACTAGGGCATGTATATGGTTGAGGATGATTATAAGCTGGTGAATATTTGATTACCAATTAGTTTTATCTGTGATATATTATGATATGGCCTACCGACTATGATGAATTCGTAAGCTCTTCTAATCTCCGCTCTAACTCGGGGACTTGCCGCAGTAGGACATCTAGGTCGTCCTTCTCGTCCTCTAGTTTCAGTCGCTTTTCGGCATCGAGGTTGGCAAATATGTAGTGACCCTGACCATCAAACTGGAGGATCTTTGAATGGTACTTCCAGAGAGACCGTCTGTGTGAAACTGTCAAAAGAGTAATGTTGAGTGCCTTGGCCCCCTCATACATGGTCTTTTCTATATCTAGAGGTACAGACGAAGTACACTCGTCGAGGATGGCATACTTGGGCGAATGGTAAAACAAACGTGCCATCGCAACCCGTTGTTGTAAGCCAGCTGAAAGAACATCGCGCCATTCGACCTCTGCGTCCCATCTTTCGTCGTACATGTCAACCATGTGAGCCATATCCAGCTTTTTCAAAATCAAGAGCAAATCGTTGTCTGAGACGCCCTTGACTGCCATAGCTGAGGGGCTGTCAGGGTAGATTATTTGTTGACGTAGCGATCCGCGAGAGAGATATGGCCGCTGAGGTAGATAGAAGATATCGGTGAAAGGAGGCTTGTGCACAGTTCCTCCGTATACGGGCCATAGGCCACCCAAAATTCGGAACAGCGAAGACTTACCGCAACCGTTGGGCCCAACAACAAGGAGATGGTCGCCTGGGTGCAGGTGAAACGAGAGTGCCTTAACTAAAACATCGCCATTGGGTGAGATAATTGGTACGTCGATAAACTTGATCTCTTGACTTTCAACAACTGTGCCGCGGCCGCGAAGTACCGCGGCGTTATCTTCAATACTGTTGCTGGAAACTAGTTTCTTTTCAAATTGGCCGTTCTGAATGTCATCCATGACTTCTAGTAGGGACGCTACGCGAGATGTGTACCCCGCTAACTCCATTATTTCGCGGTACGAAAACATGATGCGACCAAAGGCATCCGATGCCGAGAGCAACATGCGCCGGTTGGTGACAAACGACTCGGTGCGGTCACCCATAGAGTGCGTACTACCCAAAGAGCCACCACCGGGTAGTTTGACAAATACTGGCACACTGCATAGCAAGAGACCCAGCGCACCCCAGAAGTATTTGATGACAAAGTCTTCCATAAAGCCGTGGTACAATCGTCGTCGTAGGATGTAATTGATGTGCTTGATTAGTGTAAAGTACCCCTTATCCAAGGTGTCCTTCTCGGCATCATGGCCAGCATAAAATGCGACTTCCTCGCAATGGTCGATGAGCCGGGAATGTTGGAAGCGGAATTCACCCTCAAGGCGGGCTTCGTCTGCCACATATTTGCCAAAAGGTGGTGTGAGCATACGCATTACACTAGCCGATAATTGGACAAGCATAGACATGAATATAACGCCTTCACTGCCAACGCTATTTGACAACGAGTACGTGTAGATGGACTAAACGGTTGTTAATACCGGAGCATAGAAATACCGTTAGTTGGTGGGCATATTTCTTACCATGTCAAGCATCGGCTTTGCTAGGTTGCTGTATAGCTCAGACAAGCTGTTACTGAACTTTGCGACATCTACAGCAACGAGCTGGTCGGGGTTTTTGATGCGGTCATCTAGAGCATTAAGACCGTAGAACGTCATGTTAGACAGATATTTGTCATGTATACATTGAGTGAGTCGTGTTCGGTATCGTAACGAAAGTTCGGCTTGGTGCCAGGACAACTAGAGTATTAATTAGTAATGTATCTATAGTCTCGTTCACTGCAGACAGGGAATCAGGTAGACCTACCATTGAGTTTGTAAAGGTTGCTGGGATCGCAATCAGCATCCACCCCATTATGCGTGTTATAAACTCTCTGCCATTGCCTTTAACCAGGCTCTTGACTATAGCACCGTCCATCGCAGCAACCTTCAGAGAGATTAAAGATCTCACCACTAGAAAGAAGCTGTGGCTAATGAGCAGCCTAGTTTCCCTGCTCTTCCATCCTGGAATGACTATCTTGAGAAGCCTCAGGAGTGATCTAAAGAACTCTCTATTCAACTCAACCCGCTTGCGTTTTCCAGGGATATCAGATCTGGAGCTAGCCTCGAGAGATGTTGAAGATTTAACCTTTGGAGAAGACTTTTGGGCAGTAATGGCGCGGCGTATGCGATTCAGCAGCGCAAGGAAAAGAGATATCCAAACGACTTTGCTGATTCGACTGCGGTGCTTGAGATACAATGTCGAGAGCTGGCCGATGATTTGACGAGCTGTCTTCTCGTGCGAGAAGACGATTTTTGACTGCGCCGCCATGGCCGATGATTAAATAGATGGTAGTCAACTAGCTGTAATAGATGGATGACGTTGTGGGCTATGATAAAAAACAATGCGCTGTGTTCTAAACACCAAGCAAAAGATAGCCAGGTTCGCTAATTGAAGTTCGCCAACCTCAGATATAGCCGATCAAATTATGGCATGCAGTGAAAACAGAAATTGGAAACAATTCTCTGATTGCTTTGAATTCAATGTTGGTGGCTGAAAATGGACGTTGCTTCAAAGATAGGTAGTTACCACGGGACTGACTAGCTTTGCAATTAAATCGGACGATATAATGTCTCTTACAATGGGTTCAATCAAATCAATAGATGCATCGGGATATGATACCGCCGCAGGGCAATAGATGCAACTAAAACACAATATTATAAGGGTAAAACACATGCGTCGCTGAAATCGAACTGGCTTCTGATTGTAAATCTAAGCGCAAAGAAACGGCCTAGTTTCCTCGGCTGATTTTCTGAAGCCTATTCCAAAGCAAGCACCAAGCTCTGACTACACGCCAAGTCTAATCCGGCCAACAAACCAATCAACCATAGCATGTGATCGTACTGCCTGTTGTCTCAAGTGAGATTTTAATTAGTATCTCCAACAGAAAAAAGTTATAGGAAAATTACTCCAAAAACCCGCTTTCATTTGAGCAGCAAGGAGCCGCGGGACAAAGCCTGAAATGTGACCCGCTAAAGTCTGGGGAAAATACGGAGTCCGCCCAATACGACGCCACATTTTTTCAGCAAGTTGCGTCGTAACAACATTTTGTGGCGTAATATGGAGGGGTCCTCAACCAAACCTTTTTTTTTTTTTCATTCACATGGCAATATCATGCATGACAGTGCTAAGTGCACCAACCATTGTACTACATGATTCTCCGGCGAATAAGGCCCCAAAGTCTTTCCTGAAGCTGTCTTCCTGTTTAGCTTTTGCTGCTACAGAGAGTCCGCATCGGCTGCAATATCCTCAACAGCGACGCCATCATGGCTGAAGAAATTGTCACAGTTTACGATGAAATCGAGATCGAGGACATGGAGTATGACGAAACTCTAGAGACATATTTTTACCCGTGTCCCTGTGGAGATAGATTCCAGATCACATTGTTCGATCTGCAGGACGGTGAAGATATTGCTGTGTGCCCTAGTTGCAGTCTTATGATCCGCGTTATATACGATATGGTAGGGTTTTATACTTTCGTTGGAGTTGTTGCTAAGTGATTACTAATCGTAACAATAGGATGATCTCCCTGCTGCTTCTGTCTAAGTTGACATGCAGTATCATACCCTAAAATACCTCCTCTCACACACCGTCTTTGATATCTTTGAATAAGAGAGTAATACTGTGGCTACATCACGATGTGCCAAAAGCACCAAGATATGCCATGCTACAACTTAGCCTAAAGCAGGCAGACTATCTTATTTAACGCAGATCTATCAGGCTACAACATTATAACCTACCTGCATAGTCACATCTACGCCTTTCGTCACCATAACCGCGTTGAATGACAGTATACATTATGGTATCTATATAGGTTACCACACATATTCTTCTAGTATACACAATATTTATACCCATACATAGACAAAGGTTTTTTCTTTCCGATTAGTATATATAATCTATAAACGACTACAGCTTTCTGCAATATCTACAAAAGATCTATATTTTATACATCCCAAATCTACAATTATGAACTATAGTCCCGGATGCGCCCAAAAGAATGAAAATTATAAAGAAAACATAGAACAAGGGAAATTGGATATTGCTTATATACTAGTGTGGTTGTCCAGACTAAATGGAGATGTGTATCTCATGTCTCTACACATCACAGGCAATCTTTCGCTTCATCAGAAACTCTTCGTATAAAGAATTCCAGATATCACGCTCCAGACATATGACGCTGTCCTCCGGACATTGTGGCTGATACTTTTCACGTGTGCCATCCGACATGGCCCGCCAAGGCTTCGGCACTGGCCAGTCAGAAAAGTGAATCATCTTGGCCTCGTTGTAAATGACTGCGGCATCCCATTCATTGACACCGCTAAGATATAGCGAATGGTCTTTTCTGCGGAACTCTGCTGAGAGGAGATCATACTGACGGTGAGGTAATACAAGTGCCGTGTCTCGGTATAGTGTGTTAAGAATCTCCATATCATACTCCTTCTCTGAGCCGTTGCGGATAGCTCTTTCAATGCGTGCAAACTCGTCCTTTGACGGGGTCACGACCATCAGTTGTGAGCTCAACACGTCTTGCTCGGGATAGAGCCAGTACGCCCAAGGCATGGCAACCGGACTGGCCGGAAGAAAAAACAACTCGTCCATTTGATCCAAAAGCAGCGAATCAGAATCAACCGAAATTACCCGTTCGTACTGCGTCAAGTTAAACGCCAGCAGCTTTGTGAACGAATCGGCCCATGTCACCGCTATAAATCAAAAGGGAATATCTGGTTAGCAATTGCAAATACTACTCTGTTACAAAGAAGAACAACCCAGGAAAGCCTAGCGATAACGAAAGCCTGCGTTGCTTATCCTTGTTAGGCTACGTGGTGCGCAATGATCTGTGCTGAAGAGCACGACGTAATCGCATTGGGGGCGGCATCCCATAACTAACAGGGTTCTCGTTGTGTGTTGTTGCTACTTGTATTGCACCTTAGAAGCCATGCCAAAAGCAAACAAGCCACTGCTATAGACCGAAGGTTCTGGCATGGCTCATGTGAGGCACTGCAACAGAACACTTAGAGTACCGTTCAGAAGAGACAGAGAACGGTAAACAACGAGATAGCCTGGCAACGCATATCAGCGGTGAGTATGAGGTCGGTCTCTATGAGTTCTTACCTTCAACCGAATCTTTGTGCTTCACCTCGATCGGCAAAAGCGTGACGTTATACACATCGCGGGCTCTCATTAATAATTGTGAATTTTTCCAGCCTTTGCCTTTCTTAAACCAGGTGGCGTCTGGCGCCATCATTTCGCGTGGATACATCATAACTCTAGCGGCCTTGCTGCCTAGACGATCTAGCGCCTGGAAAAACATGACACTATTGCAAAGATATTCCTGATTCGTAACGTATTGTACGTATGAATAGTGACTCCAGTCAACATTGTTGATGTCCTCGAGATTGCCCTCTTCGGCGACGATCAGGGTATGGCGAACCTCCTCGTTGCTGTCATCACCCTTATCGATGTCAACGTGGAGATTGCCTTCCTTCGCAAACAATACCTCAACGGATGATGGTGAAGGCCTTGGAGTTAGACCGGGTGTAATACGACGGCCGTAATTCAAGATGCAAATGCAGAAGGCGATCCATATGAAGGGAAGAAGCCTTGATGGTCTACCAATATATAACATTAGTGTTGAACAAAGCAGTGAATATATGGTTTGGAGTCTTGTTGATAGCTGATGTTCTAACGAAAAGATCGAGGGATAGATAGAAATGGACAAACCAAAAAATTATATAGACAAGAGCTATTGTAGGCAGCCAACAAGATAATAGGACAAGTCACTACTTCTTATATAAGTCCTAGCTTCTGATCATCATGTTATATGGAATAGTACTAAAGGGCAAACAAATGAAGGCTCTTATAAGGCAAGTGGTCTAACATGTGGTCTAACATGAGAACTCATCAGCACCAAAGTATACATGTACGTTTATGGTAGGTCCTATTATGCTCAAAATCAGCAGGGTTGAAGTCCTTTATATACATATAACTCTTGTAGTGTGATGCTTTGCATGTAGCCTTGTCACTTATTTAATCTACTTCATAACACAAGGAGAGGCAACATTCCATAGATGCGTTGAGGTAACTTCTCAAATTTCACTTAGTTAGCTTATAACAAAGTGTAGTAGGTTCAAAAAGCCTTAACAGAACTAACTACGTCTTGTTTGAATAAGAAACTATTATATAGCGTGCTTGCGACAAGAAGCAAAACATTGGTATACAAATATCAATACTTTGAGGCGGCATGACATTGTTTTATCTCCGACTCATGAAATATTGTCAAAATACTACTTGATGCAGGAAGTGTGATACCCGTATAAGTAAGCCATTGATACACAGTATGTTGATCATTATAGTTCGTAACTGAAAGAACATTATAGGACGTGATGTACTCTTTATGAGAAATGTTAAGAACTAATTACTCTGTGTATTTGGTCTACGAAACTAAACATACCAAACAACGCCAGGTTGGATGGATTAGTAAACAACATAATCTGAGACATTTAATTGTATTGTTTTTTGAGAAGGTGAGATATTATGAACACTTTGTTATACAAATGGGTATTAATGATCTTATTCTTACAACTCGTTGCGACACACTCTGAGATCTCTTAAACATTCTCGATTATGGACTGGACATCTGTTACGTCATCAGACTCATTTTCTGCCTCAGCAACAGAACGCATGGTTGCCAACTTGGCTGTTTCAATAGCTGCCAAGCCCTTCCAGCGTTCGTATGAGCGGTCTTCCTGTTCCATACCAAGCTCCAAACGAGACTTTCCAAAGTAAGCACCAACGTAACGCGCCTCCTCGACGGCAATACGCTTTTGTATTTCTTCAAGTTGGCGCTCTTCATAAAATTCGCGGCGGGCTGCATCATACGCGGCATCCTCGGAAAGGCTTTTGTTTTCCATGAGCCAAATCTGGCGCTGAACGACACTGTTTACTTGTGTTAGAATGAGATTCACTATGTGTGGCAATGACCGAGGAGCCTTACCATTCGCCCGTCAGCTGAACGCCTATTTGGCGCACGCCCTTGCTCCAATCCATTCTATATGAGTCGCGACCGTCCGTCTCTAGAATCTGCCGTGGCCTTGCCAGCTCCCATGGATGATCTTTGTAAAATGTCGAGCGCAGCCGATCTTCCGGAAAGCGGATCTGTTGAGGTTTGTATATATTACGTGGCTTGCCAGTACGCTTAGCTGCGCGTGGATCTTCGTTGAGCTGGGCAGCGATGGGGCGAACGAGGATCTCAGATGGCGGGACACTGTGAAGAACATCGAACCACGGCGGTCGTGTCGGGCGGAATTTCTGGTTGGGCAGAATTACCGATGAAAGATTCTGAGCGACGGTCTGGTAGACCTTCCGGGGGCGTATTTGGCGGCCCATTTCTGGCGCAAGAGAGATGTATGGGTTAATTTGACAACAAGGTTCAACAAGCTGCATGTGCTATCTTTGCGATTGGCTAAAACTTACTAACTATTGAGTGTGAGTTGAGTAACAATGCCTTATCTTGGCTTGCATCTCAAGATAGCTTTACATCCAACGACGATGGACTTGCCAAAAAATCATGAGCGACATATTTGCCGTGGATATACCGGTTACAGCGCAACAGCATCCAGCCCCACCAAAACATGATCCGCAGCCTCTACAGCTTCTCCCCGCGATTGACGCCACTGTAGAAAAAAAAAAAAAAAACCCCAGATTCAGAGCGAGCCTGTAAAATAAGGAATTATGGGGCCTTTTCAGGCCTACAATAGGACGAAGGAAAGAACCTCTGCGACGCTCTTTTGGCGACTAGAGCTATGCTATGGATGGCAGGGTAGCCATTGTTAGAAAATGGCATATGGAAGCGTCGCTTTGAACCAGGCTTTATCTTATTTTATTTGATTGCTACCATACAAGCCATCAACCACAAACACAATACCGCACGGCTGAAAGAAAGACTTTGCTAGCCAGCAGAGCCTCTAAAAAAAGTGCAGGCTCTTCTTGCCTGCTCCGTCAAGGCCGTAGTCAAGCTTTGTCTCTGCCCTGTCTCGCATTTATAACATTTGTGCTAGGCGCCATCTTTCCAACTGCACGGGTTTGCAACTATTGTGAGCTAACCGATTTTCGTCATCTGTGCCTTATTATTGTTGCTGTGGTTAAGAAAGAATTCTCACCTCAGAGTACAAACCTAAGACGACCAGGCATAACAAGCAAGCTAGGGAGTCTGTGGTGACAGAGCATGTCATGGTCACCTGCTCATGAAGGCATCTGCTCGACTCGACGGGCCGACTACGTGCACTGCACTGCGGCTAATTGTTTCCGCAGTCAGCTCGCCCATAAGGGCGCCGCCGCCGCAACCGCCGCCGCTATTGCAACATTCGTCTCTGCAGAAATGCCCTCACGAGATCCCCGCAACAATTCCTAGCATTAGCCGCGCCAATCGTCGGCTTGTCCCGCATATAGGCTATGCATGTCATAAAACTTCTCAATGGCTATTCTCAACTTTCTTCACGCCTTCATCATCTGTGATGTTGATGCCGCCACTATCTCGCTCGCTCTGGAGCTCTCGTAAGCTCGAGAAACCGCATAGTGCAGCTGCTTTTGCTACTCCCATCGAGCCATATGCTGAAGGCACTGCTGCTCGAAAGCCTACAGCCACTAATCTGCATGAAGCGCCACCTAAGCAGGTAGCTGTCACTATCGACGACCTGCTAGCCATGGTAGACAACACGCCTACCAACCCCGTCGAGGAATACTTTAGCTTTCACCAAGATACATATCTCCGGCGATACGCCCCATCTGACGGACCGCGACTCACCGTTTCAGAACTACCAAGTGACTATGCGTATCCTTCATACCAGGAGAGCGTTGGGCGGAATGACCATACTCGCGATGTTTACGCTGAACTGCTGTATGTCGTTCGACAACGGCTTCGCTACAATAACCGCCATAATCTCGGCTTGATATATCGTATCTACAAAAAGCTGCCTGAGCCACGCATGCTGCACATATCAGCCTCAATGCGGCATCGGTTGCTCCGTATATTTGGTACCCCAGAACGGCGCAATTCCCAAGCTATGTTGCGGTTCTTTGCTTTGATTGACGACGTCAAATCGTGTGGCCTATCTCTTTCTAGATATGAATGGAACCATTGCATTTCTTTTGCTAAACGATACATTCGGAATGCTAACGAAAGCTGGCTTACGGTAGCACTAAGATTCTGGCGAGAGATGGAGTCAACTTCTGACCTGCGCGCTAACGAGGTCACCTTCAACATGCTATTTGATTCAGCATCAAAAACCGGAAATTTTGCACTAGCAGAAATGCTATATCGTGAAATGGAGGCTAGGGGGGTTAAGTTCAACCGCTACCACCATGTATCGCTCATATACTACTTTGGTTTACGGAAGGACAGTGATGGAGTGCGCGCAGCCTACAAGGATATGGTCATGTCTAAACAGATGGTAGACTCTATTGTTTTGAACTGCGTCATCTCTGGATTCTTGAACTCTGGCGAGGAAGCTGCAGCTGAGTTCACATATGCGCGCATGAAAAGCCGCAGCAATAAGACTCGTGGCCCTCCACCAGCAGACTATCATACACGCCGTGTAGTTACTAAGGTCTTGATGATGTGGAGTAAGCTGGCTCAGAGGCACCCGCCACTTCGGGCTACAATGCAAGCTGCCTCCCCGCTTGCTCCAGATACCCGTACATTTCGAATCCTTATACAGCACTATGCCGTACGTGTTGGTTCAATGGCTCGGGTCGCTGGCTTCCTCGACGATATGCAGCAGTTCAAGATACCCATGGACGGCCGTATATTTGTAAGCTTATTTGAAGCATTCTCTCGGCACGGAAACTCCTTCTCAGATTCGGAATTCAATCTAGAACGACTGCATAGTGTATTCGCTGCATTAATGTCGGCACTAGACACCAATGTCAGCAATGTTTATATCGAGACGTGGATGGTCATGTGGGCTTTACGTGCCTTCATGAAATGCGGCGAAGAGGCAGATGTTTTAACGGCGTATTCTGATTTCAAGAAGCGTTGGAATTTGACTGAAACTAAGATTCTGCATTTGGAACAATTTACACGAAGCGTAGTTGAAAGAAGAGACAAGTTCTCGCAGTATGGGATAACAGCGCCATACAGTTCACAATGGACAGGTGTATTTGGTAATGGAGGCTAAATGTAAATATCACAGCAATGAATATAAGCACTCTTGTTTAACTATACAAGATAACGTCACGATTCGATTTTGATCTAATACGTATAGTGAGGATATAGTATATGGATGGATTGTGCGGCTGCGATATGACTTAAGGCGATATTGGTTTCTGATACGCGGCATTCACATGATTTATAACAACGCAAGATGCATGCTATATAATGTCAGCTGTGTAGTTATATTTCTATTACTTACTACCTCAGCACATCTAGCATACTTGCTTCGAGAAACTCAAAGACACCTATGAATACGGAGACAACATGACTTATTTGGTCTTGTTTGTCTGGTAGACTGTGAAGGGAAAATCATGTTAGCATCTGGGCGGTCTATATGGGCTGATCTTGACAGATGTCCGCGATGCCGACAATGCCGACTTCCGTCCATCCGAACAGGCTCAGGTCACGGCAGGCGGCGGATGCAAGTAGACCATGTCTGACTTGCGCCAATTGCATACCACAGTCATGATACAGAGGAGAAAATCAAAAGACGTATTTAGAATGTATATAATGAAGGTTAGTGACGTACCAGCAATAAGGAAAGGCGCGCCGAAGCCTGCAACAGCGTATAAGAGGAAGCTGGGGCCGAACCACTTCGATTGGGTGTTGAAGGGGAGGTTCGAGCGGGGACCACTGGGGTAGTGGTAAGGCGAGCTCATCTGAACGCGCGAAGTCGAGAAGGCACGTCTGGCAACCTGGCCAGAAACCTGAGAGCGAGCGGCGGCAAACATGTTGAAGACTTTGAATGTGGAGTTGAAATCTGCGGATGGCAACAAGACAAGTCTCGAGTTAGTGAGTGCAATGCAGGCTAATGCGGATCAATTGGAGCTGTACATTTCACTCGTGATTGAATGAAAAGGTATTTGTATCTTGGAAGAAAGGCGGAGGTTCGTACCTTTGAGAGGAGAAGGTCAATCACTTGGTGAGCAAGAAGGTCGTGATTAAATGCAAAGCCTCAACCTTCCATCGCTATCTTAAGTCAGGTCATGGGCGGCTTGCTAAAGCGTTTGGCCCGCTTTAAAAAAGCACATGGTAGCCAATCAAGGGCCCCAAATTATTGGCTGTTGCTTACGTAAGTGTATATCTATATTACAACTGGGTAGTGGATATGTAATGAGACGAGTGATTGGCGGCGGGCTACTTCACCGCGCAGTTGCAGAAAAAAAGTTCCAAAATCAAATTTGGATTGGGTGCGGGCCTTGATGAATTTCATTACCTACATGATACTTACAACGTTGTTGTTAGCCACCCATAATCGACCTTTTCTCTTACTGTGCGCTTCGCTAAGCATCGCGAAGTTGCAGAAGAGATTCGATACTTGTACACTCTTGTTCTTACTACCATACGCATATCGTGCGTCTGCTCATCTGTCCCACCATCACTGGTCCTAACTAAGTTATTCAGCAATATCGTCTTTTTACGACCGATTTTATAGCCTACTGCTCAATAACCATCACTTTATTGCTGATCGATCCTGCAACTAGCTGCAGTTTTTCTCATCGCCCATCATGGATGACTTGTTCGATGTCTTCGAGCAGGTACCTGACCGCGATATCAGCTCCGACGAAGATGACATCTCGGAGTCTGTGCCTAAGCCTACCTCTTTCCTCGACCCTAAGCAACCCTCTCCGACGTCCTCGATATCCCACAAGCGCAAAGCTATTGCTCGTGATAGTGACTCAGATGGCGAAGCGCAAAATTTCAACCAGTCACGAGATTCCAGCGCTGAACCTTCTGATAGCAGCGCCGACGGCGGCTCTCTCACCAGTAAAAGCGCAAAGCTCAGCTTGAGCAACCAGAAAACGAACATGAACCGGCACAACGATAAGCGCCGCAAGAAGCAGGATGAAGCAGACGCTGTGCTTACAGATACTTTTGAAACTGCTGCCGAGCGTCAAGTTGATGCTGATCCTGATGCCACCGGCGGTGCCACTAACGGCAACGCCCCCGGTAGCAATGGCGACGCAGAAACGGGCGAGAACGGCTCTATCAAGCTTTCACACAACATTGCGCATCAAGTAGCTCTGCCGCCTGATCTCGAGTATGAGTACATTCCCATGTCACAACACAAACCTCCCGCCGAGCCTGCGCGTACTTACCCCTTCAAACTGGATCCTTTCCAAGCATACTCAGTGGCCTCCATTGAGCGTGACGAGAGTGTCCTGGTCGCAGCGCATACCTCCGCCGGAAAAACTGTTGTGGCTGAATATGCTATTGCGCAGTGCTTAAAGCGCAATCAGCGTGTAATCTATACCTCACCGATCAAGGCGCTGAGTAACCAGAAATACAGAGATTTCAAGGAACTCTTCGGCGATGTTGGCTTGATCACTGGTGATGTCACCACTGACCCCACGGCATCTTGCTTGGTCATGACCACTGAAATTCTTCGGAGTATGTTGTATCGTGGTTCTGAGATCATGCGCGAGGTTGCCTGGGTCATTTTTGACGAGGTTCATTACCTAAGAGAGAAGACTCGTGGTGTTGTCTGGGAAGAGACCATTATTCTTCTCCCGGATAAGGTACGCTATGTCTTCTTGTCTGCCACGATCCCTAATGCGTTTCAATTTGCTGAATGGATAGCAAAAATCCATCATCAAGCGTGCCACGTTGTCTATACAGATTTCCGTCCAACGCCCCTAAGAAACTATTTTTACCCTGCTGGCAGTGACTGCATGCTCTTGGTGGTAGATGAGAAAAAGAATTTCAAAGAAGCCAATTTCAATAAAGCCCTGGAGCTCATCGACGAAAGAAAGAAATCTCTTGAAAGCGGCCCACAAAATGCCGGGGGTAAGAAGAAAGGCCGTGGAGGAAATCAATCGGACAATGGAAATGATGTCCAGAAGATAGTCAAGATGATTATCCAAAAAAAGTTCGATCCAGCCATCATCTTCTCTTTCAGCAAGCGGGAATGTGAGGCTCTTGCTATGCAAATCTCAAAGTACAGTTTCAACGACGACAGTGAGCGCGACAAAGTGCGCTTAGTATTCCGCAATGCCATTGAAACTCTTCCTAAGGCTGACCGCGAACTTCCTGGTATCAAAAGCATTCTCCCTCTTTTAGAGCGCGGCATTGGCGTCCATCATTCTGGCCTGTTTCCTATTCTTCGCGAAGTCATCGAGATTCTGTTCCAGGAGTCGCTCATCAAGGTGCTCTTTGCCACTGAGACGTTCGCCATTGGCTTAAACATGCCTGCCAAGACTGTTGTTTTCACGTCAATCATGAAGTTTGACGGTACTGGACGTAGACCACTGTCTGCTTCTGAGTATGTCCAGATGAGTGGACGTGCCGGGCGTCGTGGTCTTGATTCGCGAGGTATCGTCATTACGTTATTTGATGATTCCATGGACCCAGATGTTGCCCGCCAGGTTGTCGTGGGTGAGCATGATCGTCTAATTTCTGCTTTCTATCTTGGCTATAGCATGATCCTAAACCTTTTACGTATTGAGTACATCTCGCCTGAATTTATGTTGAAGAACTGTTTTTATCAGTTCCAAAACACGGCGTCACTGCCAGCTTTAGAACAAGACATGATGGAGTTTCAGCATGAGCGTGATAGCCTTATCATTCCTGACGAAGCCGCCATCAAAGAATACTATACCATCCGCCAGCAGATTAACGTCTATCGCCGTGACATGCTTGCTGTGATGCAGCTTCCCGAGATCTGCAAGGGCCATCTCACTCCAGGCCGTCTTGTCCGCATCTTCGACCCTTCTTCTGCTGATGCTTCCACCCTACGTGATGGCAACGACTATGGCTGGGGTGTCATTGTAAACCTTGTTGAGCGCCGTGCCCCCAAGATTGGTGAGCCGGACTATCCTCCTCAGGAAGCATACCTGGTGGATGTTGTGCTGCCAGTCGACGCCGAGAGTCCCGAGCCTTCTGCTACTAACCCTGGCCTGCCGTTTCCTAAGGAATTGCGGCCGCAGCAGTCTGGTGGGAAGATGCGCCTAGAACGTGTGTCGTGCCTACTAACCTGTGTGAAGGCCTTAAGTCAGATTAAGCTGAAACCTAAGGCTCTAGACGCTCTTCCAGCGACCGGACCAATCAACTCGCACTTGAAAGAGATTGTGCGTCGGTTCCCCGACGGTATCCCGGTGCTCGATCCCATTGTCCACATGGAGATCCGGGATGATTCTTTCAAGAAGCTTGTACGCAAGACTGAAGTTCTTGAGGCCCGCTTGGCCACAAACCCATTGCATTCATCGCCACGCCTTGAGACTGCTTGGGAGAAATATGCCGCCAAGGCACGCCTCGGTGACCGTATCAAGGAGCAGAAGAAGGCCATTATTCAAGCCAACACTATCGGCCAGCTTGACGAGCTCAAAGCTCGCATGCGTGTTCTACGCCGTCTTGACTTTGTTAACGAGAATGAAGTTGTCCAGCTCAAGGGTCGTGTTGCCTGTGAAATATCATCAACTGAAGGCCACGAACTGCTGCTAGCCGAGCTTCTGTTCGATCGTTTCTTCAATGAACTGACCCCCGAGCTATGCGCGTCTATTCTGTCTATCTTCGTCTTTGATGAGAAGGTAACAGCGGACCCCCTTAAAGAACCGCTTGATAAGCCTTATCGTGAGGCTGTAATCAAAGCTCGCCATATCGCCAAGGTATCGCAGGAGAGCAAGCTTGATATTGATGTTGAGCAGTACGTTGGAAAATTGAAATGGCAGCTCATGGACACTGTGTACGCATGGTGTCAAGGCCGCCCATTTATTGATATTTGGTAAGTTATCTCCGTACTCGCAAAAAATCTTCTTTTATACTAACATGTCTACCTTCTTTCTACAGCAAAATGACTGATGCCTACGAGGGTTCTCTGATCCGCCATTTCCGTCGGCTGGAAGAACTCCTACGCCAAATGGCCGAAGCTAGCCGTGTCATGGGCAGCGACGACTTGACCAAGAAGTTTGAGGAGTCACTGAACAAGCTAAAGCGTGACATTGTAGCTGCGCAGAGCTTATACCTATAAATTGAGCTTCAATGCTATCCCTTACGCTTAAAGGTATGTGTGTGTGTGTGTGTGTGTCTGTAAAGACTTTTTGTACGGACTGTTATATTTTTTATCTTTCTTTTTTTTGCACTACTCGTAGCACACGTTGTAGTACTAGCTACTACATGTTCTTCATATAAGAGTCTGCAGCTGTCTGGCAGCGCATATCTTTTACGGCATTGTTGACAACCTGTCCTGGGGAGTTTGTTGTTATCTTGTTATTTTGTTATGTCTATTTGTATAGGGAAGGGCCTATAGAGGAGGAAAGATATCCCTGGGCACGAGGTTGCCCTGCAGATAAATTACCAAAAAGTTTCATAGAATAATTCTAAAAACTAGTACAATGCTATCTCTTTTTTCCGTCTGGATAATCAAATACTTTTACATCTTATATACAAGTCAGTTGATTATTGGAGAAAGCGTGACCATTGAAGCTGCTAGCTATAGGTGCACATCACGATTACGATAAGATTACGTGACCTCAGTTATCCGTACTGTGAAACCCGGATATCTAATCTGATGGTCTAGTCTACTCCGGGAATTTGCATCATCTCTACGATATAGCGGCGTAGATACGCCACCCAGCAGAGGCCGATGTTTCGCGAGGCTACAATGTACGGCCAATACAATGACACATACTAGGCTAGGATAAAAGCATCGCAGATTGTTTGGCGACGCATCGCTAGTAAAACCATACTTGTCAAGTATAACAACGGCATGGTGATCTAGTACATACCGCCTTCTCCACCTAGCGCGCGCATTATGCCAATGCATAGCGCAAGTACAACGCCAGCCCATACAGAGTAGTGCCTGCGTTTACTCCAGAGTCCATCTTCACGCAGGGCCCAGGCAAGACATCCCAGCGGCCAAAAGAAGCCAATCACAAGCCCTTTAAGAAGAGCATCTACAGAGTCTTCGGCACTAGGGTCCTCATTGAACGGGCTTTCAGAGCCATCTAAAGCTTCCGATCCACGGGCTGGCGCAACGGCATTACTAGCATTACTGTCAATCCATGCGTCCTCCATGCGCCGTAGGGAGTCCGGTGATGGCATCGCATCACGAGTAAAGCGGGCTTCTTGGATAGACTGAAACTGGAGACGGAGCTGATTGATTTCGGCTGGGGCTAGGCCTGCATCAAGAAGACGATCAAAGCCGCGGGGCGTTTGGGCCCGAGGAGAGGCGGCACGACGAGCAGCAGATTCGGGGCTATCGGCATCGCTAAGAGACGGATCGGATTCTAGATTGTCGGTTAACGTATCGGCAGGCGATGCTGCCAGATTATCTTCAGCCTCCAAGGCTTGATCAGATAGCAAAGCGCCGAGCGAAGCTAGGACATACACCCGCTGTGGTGTGATTGATCGCTTGCCCTTCCCCCTGCCTCTAGACTCGTCCTCTAGGTCTGGCGTTGTAGCTGAAACGGGCGGCTGTGGTGGAGGCTTGATGACAGTCGACAATGGCACGGCATCTGCTAGCATGGCGCCTTGGTATATCAAGCGGAGCGCTTTCTTGGCATCTTGCTCAGGGAGTTGCACACGGATCTGACGCTTGAGGGCGGCCACGCGCACAGCACGTGGAGTGGGAATATCGAGATCGATATCAGGCGCTGTATTCGAAAAGCGGATAGTCAGATGCAATGGCTGTGGTGAGCGTCGGTTTGGAGTGCCGCTACGAGACGGCGGCGCAAGATGGCCAGGATTTTGTATGGCCGCCATTATATGAAGGTTTGGTAGCACATGAAGATGCCCTATTTGCGGTAAAAGAAAAATAATAATGTCTATGGTGACAATAAGATATTGTGCTAGAATGCAGCTTTGTTATGCTGTAGCCTCGAAGCCAAGTGGACTCTTTAAAATGTGGCGTAGTACTGCCACAATCAGATCTAATCAGCCACACACGCACACATAGCAACTATCATCTGCCTCCAGATTTTCAGCTTCTGTAATCTGTTACACCAAAAAGCCACTCAGCCTAATCAGTGATGTTTCTTACGACGCCCTATTGCTCTTTCAGAAGTATCTAGAGTATATCAATGACGATTTCATCTCCTTCAAACACGTATCCGAAGCTGTAACGCAGTGCCAAGTCAGGACTAGCTCCATTGTTCTGGAGTCCAAGCTTCCATCATATCAACCTGCTACCAACCACTAAAACAAAACTATTGCCACCACTCTCACTCTGCTAGCTTCAACTTCGCATTGATGCTTAGTCTGTTACCTCTGCTGCGGCCTTGACCTGAACAGTAGCACCATGTGAGACGTCCTCTCTATCATCATCGATAGCACGATACATTTATCGGCTACAACTAGCCTCAGGCCGAGCTTCACATCAACTTTATCTTCCATATCGACATATTATATATATATCTTTCTATATGTATGCTCTAACTAGGTGACTTATATCCGCCGCTCATCATCTATAGGCGTGGCCACGGGTTTTCAATTTATTTTTGCTCCTACAGCATCCCATTCACATTACATCTATCGCGATCTATACAAAATCTCGACCCAGACACAACCGATCACTATGGCCAGCCTTTTCTTCTCTACGTCTGACGACCTCGGCAAGAAGAACGATGATATTCCTCGCCGCACAACTGCTAGTGCAGGATCTTCCGTATGGTCTGCCTCCAATCCACGAGCCCCGCACAAGCGTTCCATGCGACGAATGGCCATCATCACCTTCGGAGCTTTCGTGGTTCTGGCCGCTTTTAAGGCTCTAACTGCTAGTCCACACCCAGCCGATAGTCCCTATGGCCAAGCTATCAAAGGCCATCATATGCAAAGCACGCCACCAGGCAGCATCTGGAATCACCACAGTTTACAATTGGCCGGAAATACGCCATCAAGGCCATATATCCCGTCGCCGGCCTCTCTAGTTAAATCCAGTCCGAACCGTCTGCCTCTACAGGAAAATACAGATTTGGCAGAAGTATCGCCAAATCAAGAAAATTACAATGGGCCATTCCGGTTTGAGAACTTGGCACACACCATTCTCGGCATTAGTAAGACCGGAGGTGCCTCGCAAAAGAACAAGAATGTCCTGTTTGCAGCTGGCAGTCATCAAAGTGCCGCAAAACTAATTCCACTAGCTTGCAAAATGGGTGACGAGCTTAAGAGCTACATCCACTTCGCGCTGGTCAGTAAAGACAACATGCCTTTGGACACCCTGCGTCAGATCAATGGTGCTGATGAAGGCTGCAGAGTTATCTTCCACGATGCTCGACCGGATTTTGCCACGATATCAACAACACAGCGTATGCAAATAGCAGCTTCAAGGGCATTGTGTATGTCAATACTCCAAATTATCTTTGAGTTTCATTGTACTAGTACTAACCATAATTCAAGATCACATGAACAACTACATGCATCCCCAGGTCATCATTGTTGATAGCTCAGCTACCGAAGAAGGCTTCTTTCTGAATGGCTTCCGTAATTACGCTAGTGAAAAGGACATTCAAATGATCGAACTCCCGGAGAACTCAGAAAAGACAGCTGCTTTCCTCATTAAGCTCGACAGTGAAGCTTTGTCGAAATGGAGCCGTTCTCGCATCGATATAGTCATTCAAGCGCCTCCCAAGGGCGCAGGTAGCTTGATTCGCCTGCTTCAGTCTCTTGCTCAGGTAGACTTTTCTGGTCTGCCATTTCCTCATCTCACGATTGAACTCCCACACAACATCGATGGCGCTGCTCGCGAGTTTCTCGAAGACTTCCAATGGCCTCCAGTCAAGATCTCTGAATCATCAAGACCTCAGATGCTGACCATGCGACACCGCGTTACTCGGCGACACACAACTACTGACGAAAGTGCTGAGCGGTTCCTAGAATTGTTCTGGCCAGCCAACGCTAAATCATCCCATGTACTTCTACTTTCGCCTAATGTTGAAGTCTCACGCTACTTCTTCCATCACGTGCATTTTTCTATGCTTTATTACCACTACTCGCACGAAGCTGTGGCACAGTCGTGGGATGCGAGATTGCTCGGCATCAGTATGGATTACCCGAGAACTTATCTCAACGGTACCGGTGACTTTGACATCCCGAAAAACTTGATTCGCGGCCGTAATGGTGACCGCGTCGAAGAGTCATTCCTGTGGCAAGCCCCTAATAGTAATGCCGTGCTCATCTTTGGTGACAAATGGGTTGAGGCCCATCAGCTTGTATCAGAGATGGTTAATCCACATAAGACCAGGAATGGAGATACGCATGATATGGCTACTCTACCTAAATTTATCGATAAGTCTTTGCCTTCGTGGCTAGAGTACTTTTTGCTGTTATCACGGGCGCGTGGATATGTTACTCTTTACCCCAGCTTTAGCACCGCCACTACAGTAGCAGCCATACATAACGAACTTCTCCAAACGCCCGAGGAGTATCTCGATGAAGTCCTCGACATTGGTGTTGAGCGTTCCATCCGTCATCGTGGAAATAGCGATGTTGTGTGCCTGAACAAAGGTTCTTTGGTGACAAGTATCGATACCTTATTTGAGGGCACACTGCCATCACTCAGTGACGTCTCGATTCTCAACTGGGAGGGAAATGTGGTTAGAATATCAGAACTAAACTCGCAAGCACGAGACTTCCTAGAGGAATTTCGAACTAACCACGGAGATTGCGAGGCTGATGAGCCATTGACTGGGCGCAAGCCGGCGTCTGTAGCCGACATGTTCTGTCGTCCTCTGTTTGCGTGAGAAATTTTGACATTTGATCGTAGGCTTTGACCTCTTCTTCTTGTTCGTTTTTGTATTTCCCTTGCATATAGAAGCATCTTGTTTATTCTAAATGATACCTCACTCCCTAGTCACATTTTATTAGTGATTGATGTATATAATTTGAAGATATTGTACCCACATACATACATACATATATATATATATATATATATATATACTTGTCACATGCCGACTTGGGAGGTATTTTTGTGACTATATATACGCGCATGACTACGTATCTGTACAATTTCGCCACAATCTAGATATTCGTTCTTCAACCGTCCAGCATCGCCAGCAAGCTAGATGCTGCGTCTTCACGATCTGAAATCTTGCCAATCACTAATAGCACCACACATGTGGCCATGATGCACACACCGACCATGCCAATCACTAGCTGTGTGCGCCAGCCAGTCTGGACCAAGGCAGTCTTCTTGCCATATTTGTTGCATGTGTCTAGGAGCTCGCTATTCATTAGCCAAAATTGTTACCTATTATATAACGAATGACAGTACATGTTGCAAGCAGCATGTGATCACATTCACTCAACTTACTGATATAGTTTGCAAGGCCAACCAAAAGCACAGCCACTGACAATGCCCAGAAGATGCCGCCGAGAGGGGTTGCAATCTTCAACTCCAGCTCTGTCGGCTCAGACTTGAGATGGAAAGAAAGGACAATTGCTACCGAAACGACAGTGGTGTACATTGATAACTTGACGTATGATAGGAAGGCTATGCAACAAAATAATCGGTTAGTCACCGGTTAGTCGCGGCAGAACAACAGAAGAAGTAAGAAAGGGAACAGCAAAAAATAAAGATATATACTTCGTTCGTTAGCGCAATGATCGCGAGCATCCGACGCCTCATTTGGCACAAGCAGCGGGCCAAAGATTGGCCTGACAAAAAAAGGGCTTTTGTTAACATCACTGTATGTCCACAACATTGTTAGTTCAATTTAACAAAACGAGGCTATAGAATAGCGAGGCAGAATAGCTTCGATCACCCAAAAAAAAATTGATGCAAGTTTCAAACCGCTTCGTTTGTGAAGCCACTAAGCCAAATCTAGACCTCGGTGAATAAATCAACTGCCCCTAATATTCATCTAAATGGTTGTTGGAACTTTAAAATCAAGGCTTACCTCGCAATAACATCTTCAACATCTACAGCCCCAACGATTTTATTAATTCCGAGAGCTGCCATACAGCCAATATCTTCGTCTCCATCTTCACGACATTCGCGGCCATCATGTGCGCACGCTAGGTCTTCAGTGGTTGACCCTACTTCTGAGGTCTCATAGAGATCACAGTCTGGCATAACTAGAAAAGGGGAGAGAGTGTGTGAGGCTGACTACCGATAACTAAATGAACGAATGCCTGATTTTAAGCGAGTGCTTACTCTTAATAATGGTGAGGTAGGTGATCAAACTGTGGCAACTTTACCAAAAAAAAAGGCCACATTGATGTTTTATACCAGTACTATTGCTAATACTACTATGTCTATGAGAAAAAAATAAAAAAATAAAAAGACAGAATTATTGTGTGTGTATTTAACGTCTATTTAACCGGAATATAACCCTAACGTATAACCCTATATATCGAATTTAACATCTCTCAAATACGCGGTAAAGACCTTTTAGGTCGGCAATTTCCATGACACCTTGCTTCATAAGAGCCTGTGTTGCTACCATTCGGGATTTGAAGGCTGGAAACAAGACATGCTCAAGTGACCAGCGGATATGTTTCCGGCGAGCCGCTACAGAGTCGTCAATGTCTTCAGCCGCCATAGCATTCTTGTCATGAGGGAGTGTTGGCAATTTCTCAGGTACGTAAAACATTGCAAGCTCTCGAAGAAAGCTCTCGAAGCAGGGTTTTTCCTCATTCCAGTTCACGCTTGGCCCTAGTCTAAGCAGAAAGCGTGGAAGCTTTGCCATGGATGGTGTGTAGCCTCGAATGAGAAGCGGAATAGATACAAGCTCACCGACAGGGCTCACTTCTAGAGAGAAGTATTCCTGCAGCATTTCGCGGCGTTCTATTAGCTGGGCAACAACCTTGTCGATTAGAGCACTAGTGTTTACACCCTGTAAGTCGGCCTCTGACTTGGCCGAAAGAGCCAGTAAAGCTCGAAGGTCAAGTGCTGGGCAGAATTCAATAACACCAAAATTACCAAAATCTGTTAGTCCAATCTGATAGAAGTACTCTGAGCAGGCCATGCCGTAGTCAAGAAGATAAAGCTTAACACCGCTTTGAATAGCTACTAGACGTTTGGCTTCATCTACAACACCCACAAATGTATGATTGCCGATAATATCAGTCAACTCAGTATGCGAGTCACGGCGAACTTCTGCTCGCAGTTCTTTGACACTACGTAGACTGCACTTGACATGTTCTCTGTTGTTCAGCTGGTAGTTGGGAAGTTCAGAGTAAGTATCATCAGTGACTGCTTCGTTGTGAAGTTCACCCTGAAGTTGGTTGACTTGGAACATTGTGGTGATTTTTCGGGCGCTGGTGTCGGTTCTGACTAGATTGTTGGAATAACGTCTTCGTTTGGCTGATGGAGCTGTCTCGGATGATATTCCGTCTTTGTGGCTAGCTAAAGCGGATGATCCTATTGGCCTTGGCCCTGGTAAAAGTGTCTGAGTAAGAAAAGACCGGCTTTTGTCATGTGCCGAGAGCTTGGCACTTATGGTATTGCATATGATTTGTACAATGTCTTCTTCGTTTAGAAAATGTACTTCACGTTTCGTAGGGTGTACATTGACGTCGACACGACTAGGTTCAATCTCAAGACTAAGATAGATGAATGGGTGGCCTCCTTTGGGAAGGAATGGAAGATACATCTGCTCAAGGGCTTTACGTATAGTGTTGGATTCAACACAACGGTGGTTGATGAATAGCAAAAGGATCATCTTTTTGCTGCTGTAGTTGGCATTGGTACTGTAGCCGGCGGCCTTGAAGCCATAGCGAACGTCCTGGGCAAGAAACTCAACTAGCTCGTCAGCAACTCCAGATGAGTGGATTTGCCGAATGCGATCTATTTTATTTGCGCTTGCAACGATTGATATTCCTGACGATGTGTCTCCTTGCTTCCGACACGAGAAAGAGACGTGTGAACAATGGACAGCGTATTTCCCGACCATATCGATGATTTTGTTGTATTCCTCAGCGGGCGACCGAAAAGCTCTGCGCCGAGTTGGTATATTGTAGAACATATCTTCGATTTTGATAGTAGTGCCAGGACGGCTAGCTACGGCTTTGGGTTCGGCTGACTGGCCAGGCTTAGCAGAAGACATCCGCCCATCTTGATATACAGCCTGCCAGGCAACAGGGGAGTCTTTGGTCTTGGTAGTTACAGTGAGGTGGGCGATCTGGCTGATGCTAGAGAGTGCCTCACCGCGAAAGCCATACGTTGCAATGGATTCTAGGTCTTCGAAGGCAGATAATTTGCTGGTAGTATGACGCTCGCAGAGTATGCCGAGATCCTCCTTCTATATCCGGATCAGTTAGCGCGGTGTGTTTTATGATTCCCCGACTTGATTGTTGTATATCTATCTCTACACATGATCAAGGCAAAAGGCAAAGAAGGCAAAATAGAAGAGAGATCATAAAGAGAAGCGTGAGGCGAAAAGCAATATGATGTGGGGGACCTATGTTGAGATACCGAACGTGATCGTGCTCATGGTACTTACATCAATGCCTGAGCCGTTATCAGTCAGCTGAAGCAGCTTCAAACCGCCGTCTTTGACCAGAACTTCCAGTGCTGTAGAGCCAGCATCAACTGAGTTTTCAATGATTTCTTTTAATGCGTTTACTGGAGCAATGATAATTTCGCCGGCTGCAATTTTGTTGATTACGTTGGGATCAAGGGGCTAAGAAGATGGGTGCCTGAAGGTTAGTTTATGCAGCGCGAACAGTTGAGAGGACGGGAAAAGATGTGATTCGAAGCGTACCCGGATTCTTCGAGGCTTAGAAGGGTCTGGAAGAGCGCTTGCTGGGGTTGAATGGGATGAGTCCATGGCGGTGCTTTTGGCTATTTGTGGGTTTACACTTTGTGGTGTTGTTGTGAAAGAAGCTAGAATAATGAGGTTAAATAAAGTAAGGCAATGTATGTATGGTATCTGC
Organism: Endoconidiophora laricicola; assembly: GCA_001640655.1. Classification (NCBI taxonomy): domain Eukaryota; kingdom Fungi; phylum Ascomycota; class Sordariomycetes; order Microascales; family Ceratocystidaceae; genus Endoconidiophora; species Endoconidiophora laricicola. The sequence goes on from LXGT01000055.1 coordinate 71,372, forward strand.
CTAGTTATTATTAACAAGAAAAAACTACTACCAAGCAAACTAGAGTAATTGCCATGCATTTTAGCATCCTCATGTTATTTTGACGTTTATAAATAACTGTAAATCTCCACCTACAGTTTTTCTCTTCTCAGCTCATTCATTCATCTTATCTAGACAAGAATTTTATCAATGCCCAAGTTGCCTTCAAATATAACTAACTGATATATCTAAACCCTGATACATCAAATACCTTCATACTTCACTACCCTTACCGCATACTGGTATCAAGCATGACCCGCACACTGAAAGAAAAGAATGGGCCTTCATCACCGAGATTGATTGGTAGCCAATTTAGCTGCAGTGCAGTCCCTACTACCACTCCTGAGCAAAAAAGTCTACCCGGCACGAAATTAGCTAATTACGACCACACTACCGATGCGACTGGTATCAACACGGAGCGAATCGGTTATCATGAATACAACCTTCAACAAATAGATAACATCTTTTCAAAGAGATAAGCTTGCATTCATGCTTTTACATCTTTACATAGTTCGTCGGGAGGTAGACAGACTCTTTACTCATATATATGATATCCATCAATGATGCTACGGTATTGCTAACTGTTTCCTTTTTTTCACAATATCAGGAAGGCAATCGCAAAGTATCTGCGTAGCATGTATATAGAAGAGCTAGCTATATAGATCATATATGCTTGAGACAGGATGATTCGGGAGACCCAACATTTGACTTGCACGAGACTAGAGACTCAATCTGGACGCATGATAAGTTAAGTATTTGTTACCTTGAGAATTTCATTTTGACTCTGCCGTCCCCGCCTTTAAAAATATGTACTAGTCAATCAATCCTCTCGTGTTATTATAGCAAATGATAGTTGCTGATATATACTTGATTAATATTATTTCCTTACATACTATAGCTCCATCCTTTCTTGTGTCGTTATAGCTGATAAGCAGGCGACATTGCTAATGCGTGAGATCAGCAGACGAGGACTCTCATAAATCCGGGCCATCCATCTTCGCTATCCATTTCGGCATTTCGCTGAACTTGTCTTCAAAGGTCCGCTCGAATTTCTTGCAATCGATATATATCGGATCTGTTTCCTTCCAATATGCATAACAGTTCGAAAAGATTTGCCGTACGTCTGCAGCGAACTCGTCAGAGCTTTTATACTCGTGGCGTTCCATCTTCATTCGTATTGTACTGAGGTCCATTGGCGATGTGATCTTTTCCAGATAGTCGGGCACGCCATCTGCTGTTGGGTCAACAGGTTGTTTGAATGGCTTTACTAGACGCGTCCAGAAACCTATAGAATATTGAGTTAGTTGATCGGGCCGCCTAAGATATAAGAAACTAGAATATGGACTTTTGAATATTACATGACTTACCAGGACCAGACAGCATACGATGTAGAAGGTCTGCACAAAAATTGACCTTTTGGTCAGGTCCAGGAGGGACTTTTGGCATGCCACTGAAGCGGCGTTTTGGCTCGGTATATACGCTGCTTGGGGGCACGAATGTTTTCTTGAGCATGTTGGGTCTCGGCGTAGAAGTTGTCAAGCTCGGGCGCCGCTTTCGCGGATTTGCATCACTGCCCATTGGACCATTAATAGATGTCCCGCGGGCTCGTTTGTGGGCTCTCTGGCCATCGTCGACAGCATATTGAGGATATCCTGGAACCTTGCGCTCTTTTAGTAGCGTCATGAGGATTATCAGTTCGCCAAGAACGTCTTTTGGTAGTGCATTTACAAAATCAGACTTATCATCCGCATCGCGAACGAACTCGGCTGCCCACGTCAATAGCAGCTCTCTTATGTCAGATCCTTTAGGAGTCTCCTCCCATACTCTAACTATCAACGGTGCTGCTGGAATGCGACCTGTTTTCTCGCGTACGTAGCACATGGCTTCAATAGTGTGTTCACAGAGACCGTCGATATCTAGATCCTTTGCTGCTTGCCAAAGAGCAATGAGGAGCTCAAATGTGGGCAGTTCCTCCTCTGGAATAACATCGCGCATGAATAGATAGTGTTGCACAAGAGCGAAGACTTCGGGCCTTAGCTTCGGAAGCTTGATGATATGCTCTATAGTTTCCTGGGAAGCTAGTGCAAAATGGTGACGGAAGAAGCCGGAAGACGAGACAAGTAAATCCTTCTGTATACCGAAAGCCGTTTCGTTTTCTCCTACTAGAATGACGGCAAAAGAGGCATGCGGTTTTCTACGTTTGATGTTAGTTTGAAAGCGTCTGTCTCTATAGCTATATAAGGTTATCTTAAAAAGAAGAGTACTCCTCCACCAATCTGCACTTACAGCCAAGAGAAATCTGACTCCGTAGACGGTGGGTTTGACGGCGTACGCCCGCCGTTTGCTGATGTAAAGGATGACATTTAGAGGTGGCAATCTAGTGGTAAGATTATAGACCGGAGGCTAGAGATGTTATTAACTGGCTTTGAGTTATAAGAGGCAGAAAAGCTGTGACAAAAGAACAAGAGTGTGCCTAATGGCAGGACATGTACCTCTATGTGGTTTATTCGATGGAGACTATTGTATATGGCTGTTCTTGGTTGGACTAAGTATCAGCGAGAGCGAGATACTATATTAGAGAGTGATATCAGTATGATGACAATGAAGCTACAGCGAACAAGCAATATAACATAATAGTGCTGTGAGATGGAAATAAAAGAGAAGAAGAAGAAAAGAAAGAAGGAGAAAATTGGGGGGGGGGGGGGGGGCAAAGCGTGGTGGTTGTACAAGGATAGGAGTGGCTGCTAGCATGCAAGCATATGAGTGAAGCAGTAAAGATCGGAAGACAAGTTACTAACAAAAGAACAAGGGAGTACTGACTGAGGAATACGCGTGCAAACAGATGAAAGAAGAAGACACTGACCATATGAGAATTAACACAGCGATATACACACAGACTCTCCCAGTTTCCTTATTTTAAAGGCCAGGCCAGACAGCCGAGGACCTAGAGGACCGGCCCGTTCATGGCCAATGGCAGAACTGGTAACATGAGAGAAGCAGAACAGTTTATGAAAGGAAAGGGAAAAGTGGGTGCAGTAGGTGATAGAGAGTTTGTTGACTGCAGTTTACTCACTTGCACATAGGCTGACTTTCTTCTATTTCAAGACTGATATACAGGCAGTTTACGGTACAGCTAGACAACGTGATCTTGGGACAATATTCTCAACCACCTTTTGGTTGCATGACTGTATGAAACATGCCTACTATGTAATCAGAGCACAAGGGCACAAGGAAGGCCAGGGTGAAATGACAGCAACTGCAAGATACCGACCACTTTCAATGTGTGTTGAATGTATTTGTGATTTAGCCTGTTGAAATGCAACTATGCACTGAAATGTAGCCAACCGTCATCGACGATAAGCTTGCACAGCAAATGGAACGGCGTGTAAGTGTATATAGTGTATGTGTGGTATGTGTGTGTGTGTATGTGTGTGTGTATGGATATGAAGATGTGTGTAAATGTTGGTGGATATATGCATATAAGCCTGATGCTTATGAGTATAGATCTAGCGTGAGGATTATCCCGATTAAGGGCTGCTACCACTTATCACGTATAAAGCAGGTAGACCCTGAGCAATGAACGGCGCATGAAGATGGGATGATGGGGGGGTGTACGCGGCTCTAGTAATAACACTGCGACCAGTACGCACGCAGAGCCATTATATCAGATAGGTTTGGTCCGTATAGTAGGTGTAGCATAACATTATGTTAGACGTACCTGTGAGAAGGGTTGCGCAACCAAGTTTGGGTCTTTTAGAATAGAAAGGGGAGAGAGAAACGGAGAAAGGAAAGAAGAAAAAATAACAAGCGTTGGAGGGTGTGATCAATGCTGAATTCTGGAAAACCTGCAGTCTCTGATCTGGCCACTTTGGGTCAACCCAGATAAAATGAAAATAAAAAATAAGATTTAAAAATAAGAAGGGATTTGGATTTTTCATGTCTAGCTTCGGCCTCTAAGAACCTGGTGGATTGATCACCATAAAACATATGATGATAATATCGTTCGATTAAAATAGTGGAGCATTGTGGCTGCTTCTTTTTTCTCCTCGTGATGTGGCGGCGGCGCACCAAATCTTATCCAACTTCGACTCAACTACAACAATGAGGACATTCTCACAGTCAAACCTATCGAGAAAAGCAAACTGCTCGATCAAAGCAGTCTCATGCTATTATATACTCTAATTAAGGAATGGAAGCTAATTTTCATAGTGATAAAAACTACTACTAATAGATGTGGCTGTGGCGACAAACGATAGCTAGCATCGACGTTCCTTTTCCCAGCGTTGCAGCGGCGGGAAAAAGGAAAGAAAAGGGCATAATTAAAATATATCTGTTTGTAGCATTGCAATCGCAGGGTTGCTCTATTGACTGGCCGATCTTTATCGATTGGCTTAGCTTGACTTCCAGCGCGGGCTCTCATCAGGCCATGAATGAGTTGTTCATTCTCACCTCCCAGGTCGTCTTCTTGGTCGTCTTCTTGGAGAAGACGACCTGGGCCGAGGCTCATTTTGTATAGTAAGTATGAGATACTAAATAAATCGGTCTTTGCTTACAAGCAAGAATCATTAGTCCGCGTCTTGCATCTAGTTAGTTGTATTGTTTCGGGTATATTGTTAATTGTTTGACGATGAAATTCAGGGCATCTTTATCACCAGTAACCCTATCTGTTATGCAACATTTATCTCAACCAACAACACGTGTTAGTCGGCAGCTTCTTCTTTTGAGAACGCCGGATAACATGCAGTTCAAGAACCATCGCCCTAACAAGCCAATGATGCCACTCATAGATTCTCGCAAGGTCTGAGCTTCTTCTACCAACAACTTATCCGTCTAGCCTTGGTAATTAGAGTCAAAGGAGCGATCTGAGCTCAGGGATGATTTGAGGTGGGCTCACTTAATTCTTCTCAAACGAGCACTACATAGTAACAGTACTAAGTAATATCGCTAATATGTAAAATACCCAAGGATCAGGTTGGTCTTTTCGCGGCCTTTCGATAACTATTTCCTTTTTTGTACTTGGTATAAGTCTTTTTCGGCCCATCGTTATATTATCCCTTGCTTCAGATTTTGACTTCACATGCTAGTCTTGTACTCTTTAGACCACGTTCTTTGCCATGATCCTTTACAAGGCCTGCGACTTTGTTCTTCAATGTTGTCTATCAGTTGTAGACTCTTTGAAGTTGGATGCTTGTTCACCTCATCGTAATTATAATACAACACTGGTGATAAGTACATGGGGCGAGTTGCATGTGTAGATACTACGCCTTAGACGGACTGAAGCTTCAAAAATAACATCGCCAATCATTGAAAAGCTATTGGTAAAAAATTGGTTAGTAATTATAAGCACTTATTGTCAAGTTATGGAACTTGTGGACTGATATATTAGACTCACCACTAGGGTTCTGTAGTAGGGTTAGCATACCCTACGAATGAGGACGCTGAGATACGGTGCATTCTTAAACAAGGCATCATGTCATTTTAACTAAGCACTAGTGTCAAAGGAAAGTTTTTCCACTTCATAGAGCAACTAGACTTGCGTCCTCGATGGGATTTGAAAAGGAAGGAATGAGAACTTGGAAGGTTTACTTGGAATCATGCTGGGGCTCAAGTCAAGATGAGAAGATGCTGAAGATGGCTTGATCTGGATCGAGGGTGTTGTTGGTTGTTGTAAATTTGAATAAAACTTTAACATGAGATAAGAAGTTTCCACCGTTAGAGAGTTGTAACGCGAAGCCTTGAGTCTCTTATAGTAAAGACTGGTTGATATATAAGCAGATGTCATGATAGTCTGATCATAGTGTAGGTACTCATCAATAGCTTGACTAGTAGCTTGGACATCGTGGCCTTCTTATTGGAGAATAAAACACCCGAGTCATTGACTAGCTCAACTCTATAGAGTCTGCGTTAGACTGTACAGTAAATGTTGCGCCTTGTAAGGTGATATCAAAGCGTTCCAAATACGCTCGTTACCAAAACAGGTTCACACGCAAACACCAGTAGCAACATCTACAGATAGCACCGTGTCCGACGAGGTTTCCCGACCGCCTTCTTGTTCACCGTGAGTGACTGTGACTCACGAACCATGATTTCCTGCCGAAACCGCACGCAAGATTTCCCTCCTTGAACCATCCGTAGTAGCAATCATAGCTGTAGCTACTGTATCAAACTGACGACCATCTATGACACAACGCACGAGATGAGCGGTGTTTTGCTGCCAAGTTGTTGCGCTGTGTCTACGAGCAGATGGACAAACGAAAGGACGGCCAAATGAGCAGCACCGGGAACGCTCTTGCATTGCCTTGCATGCGGAAGCGACACGGTTTCTGGCGACTGGTTACCGTGACGTGACGTGACGTGAATCTTGCCCGCCTTTGGTGTTCTTCTGGGCCAGTCTGGAGGTTGCTACACTGACAATTAGTACAAACTTTGATGCTGTTGAGCAGCTGGCTTTTGGCGTACAAGATGAACCAGCAACGATGTACGTGGATTAGTGGTAGTATAAAGTCTTGTTGGACAGGTGGACTTGAACGAAGCTATATGGCACACGTTCTCTACGCCGAGTGCTAGACTCTACGAAGGCTGTTGTTCCGTGTGATAATAGTATGTTGACGCCCGACTCACTGACTACCTGAGTATGAACAGCGGAAACGGGAAAAGAGCCAAAGCAAGCAGAGCTTACTGAAGAGGAAGGTTACAGAGACGCCAGCTAAGCCGCAGTTCTGCCGTTTTCGTTTTCGCTCTGCTCTTGCTTCTTTTGTTGTCGTCTATTGCCTTTCTCTAGACTAATATTGATCTAAACCTTGCGTCTTCAGTCGCCCTCGTACAATCTCCAATGTCAATATATCGGCCTCAACTTGCGTCTACCTGCCTACATTAGTAGCGTTACATACACTCGATGAACCTTTTTATGTCTTGCATTGATACCCTTAGTTGGCGTAGAAAATTACATTTTGACTTGGATTAGCCAACCATGTCGTCTACACGCCATACCAAACAACGTCATCGAGCCTCTATCGGGCCCGACAATATCTAAGCACTGTCACGACACCGCCTCTAACACTTAAAAAAAAATAATATTATATATGTATATATATTGTGTATCATCATGGTGCTATCATAGTACAGCATCGAGATGATGGCACTATTACCATGTACAAAAACAATGCTTGTGCTTTGCTTGAGCTAGGAAGTAAAACATCGTCATCATCATTGTCTAACACATTGTCTATTTCTAGCAGTAGCAAGCGTCGATGACCTCATTACTGTTACCTTGAGCAATATATAGGCAGATACAAAAATATGGAGAAGCCGAAAACGAGGCGCCTCTGTCCTCAAAGGCTACAGCTAAGCTATGGAACTAGAAGATGAAGAAGAACAAGAAAAAAAGGGGGAACTGAGTATAGGTCTTGGCTGCAAAAAGACGAATCAACAGTATAAAAGACATGTAGAAATAAAAAAAAACGAGTACTTTTCTTTACGTTGCACGTTCGGAGTCCATCGGAACTCTTGCGCTACAACACTAGTCTTTCAAGATCTCAGAGGCAGGCCTGTGACGAAGAAAGGCGACACGGAAAGAAAGAAGAGGATACAAAGGGATAGACCAGACGAAGTGGGAGTGCTACAGGTGCTGTACTCATGAGACGGATATAGATACTTGTATATGACCAGTATACCGGCATTAGGACTTACAAAGCTGTTATACAGCTTAATTCTTGTCTATCATAGGATAATAGTCACCATCATTCTTTATGATGGCAACTATATACTATAGGCTATCTCCCAACAGAATTACATCACGTAAGAAAACCTGAGATAAAATAGCGGCAGACTATCTGGCGCGGTGAAGAATATAACGAACAACAGTTCTCTTTGCGGTATATATATATATGTCTCTTTCTTTCCTTTTTGGACCCCATAATCTTCAGGATTTCACCCCCCCCCCTTCCCATCTCCCACTGACCACGAAAACAGTCCGGAACCGTAACCAAGCGGCAATAACGACCGAGGCCGTCAACAGCTCTCACAGCTTGCCCGAGCTTTCTTAGCGGCCCCTGGGACTTGAGGTCATGTGTGACAAAAGAAGATAAGACAAGAGAAGAGAGACCCACGGCACACAAAAACAGCTACGTTGCAGGGTCAACTGAGTATCTAGTAGTACGTTCTCAAAAAGACATGACACATCGACAACAGGCTTCCCGGTGCGTTGTTGGGGCGTGTCTAGGTTGGCCTTGCACCTATGTGGTTCGTGATGGATGTTCTGTCTATCACACGGATATATGATTGCCGAGACTGATACTTTGAAAATAAGCCTGGCGTGCCTATCATGTTTGATGAGTTGGCCGGTTGGTGTATATTGGTAATCGTTACGTGATATCAGCTTATAAAAGGATAGAAACAGAAAGAAATATCAAAAGATCGATCCTTGAAAAAAAAATAGAGCCTACTACTACAGACAGCATATTCCAACACAGCCGTCAACTCTCATAATATCGAGAGATCAGGGTACTTCTTCTACCCATGCCACTCGTAGGCTGTCTGCGTCTTGGGTCAGTGTAGCCATGATATATACCTATCCCATGGCACTACGCAAGACAGTATAAAACACTGCATATTATAAAAAAAAAGAAATACAATTTGAAGCTAACGCACTGTCCGGCTCACTATACCTCACCCCGACACGAAGCCTGGGTTAGGCATCGCCGCATAGATCAGGGCGTACACCCAAAGGACAGTTCAGTTGGAAAGTCAAACACAGCACCATAGACCCAGCCCACGACTCTTGACGCCCTGAAAGCTGTGCTGAGGTTTATTTTCATAGACTGTACTATGCATGACGATGATGGGGGCTACGACGCATTTCTGTCAATAGGTGTGTGTCTTCTAGACCGTAAGAGTCCCGGCTACTAGGTTACGTCACTGCTACGAAACAATCCATCATATCCAGCTGGTGAAAGATACTTCTGGCTGGTTCTCTGTTTGCAATTTTTACGGACACGGGTTACATGTCTCGTCTGTAGTTGCCAGTTTCCTGGTCTTGTTTCTAGACAGTTCTCTGGTCAGCAGAGCAACGATATCGCTGAACTATCAGGCCACTGCCACGGCTCGTGTTTTGTTAACACAAGTCTATAGTGTCTCTTCTCCGGTGTCTACTACTGCTACCAGTCACTACTTATACGTGGATTCTATAACTAAAAAGGCAATAGACAGAGGAAGCCGTACATCTTGAGTCGCATTTTCTCATGCAGAAACCCGGGTACGGTGCTTTGAAGCCTTTTGCCGAACTCTCTTATTGGTCTCATCCTATCGCTATTCGCTCTACAACTCACCCGTCCCCTCCCTCCTTCCTTGTGCGTACCGTCGTTTCTGGTGCCGTTGGCCACCTGTGTAATCTGCCTAGCACTCAAACACCCGGAGAAAAGATATGTAGAAAGAAAGGAAAAAACCAAAAAAAAAAAACCAGAAACAAAATATGGTCTTGCTGACTGGGTCTAGTCTATGTTCTTGTCGCTTGACTTTACCAATTACAGTACCTAGTACCTAGTACCTTATTCAGAGCACAGACTAATAATCCTTTGTGTTAGGCACCAGCGAAGCAGATATAGCAAGAAGGGGGCGTGAACGAATAGTCCCGGTAGGCTCTTTACTTTTGGCCTATAGATGCAACAGCCACTTTGCTACTACTCCTAAAATCACAGAATCCACCCTCCAAAGTTTGTACACAGTGGCACTGAAACTTGGACACCACGTACAAATGAAACTCGTGTGTCTCTATACGTGGCCGCTTCTGTCTTGGTATTTCCGAATCGAGACGATCAATGTCTTGGGCCGGAACGAAGGACATTATTGAAGCTAAGCTGGCTTGCAGGCCCCCTCTTTCTTTGTCCTCGCTCTTCCCCTCCTCTTCCCGTTGCTTGTTTGTCTCCATTATTGGGCACAAAGGCAGGAGTACGGCCATAATTAAAGACTGTTTCGTTTCTAAGACCTGTTCGGACTTGGAGTCTATGGCATAGTATCGGTAGTATCTTTGCCCGAGGCATGGGAAAGAGAAGGGGAGGAGGGAGAAGGGGACTAGGAGCGATAGGAGGTAGAAGAAAGAAAAGAGAAGGGGAGCTAGCTATTGAGCTTCGGATAGCTCTCATGCTTATAGGACTGTACTCTACAATAGACCAAACTATTGTTTACTTAGGTCTTATCGCATCCTGCACCTTATCCAATACACATAGCCCATAATAGTCACCGCGGATTACGGGACTTGAAGTTGAATGTCTGTGTAATTAGCTGTTCTATACTGCGTGTATTATATAACAATGTCTCTTGTGGAAATACAACCTATAGGTAACGCACGCCTTACTAACTGGCTGACCGGCCGTAGATGATACCCATCAAATTTCCCTAGTATATCCATACTTTCTATTCTTACATGACGGCCTAGTGCAAAAGATCAAACTAGAAGGAGCATAGGAAGGCCCCCATCCTTTATTACTATTCCATGGGCTCTCGCATATCCTGTATGTCTGAGGCCCATTTTTTTGGGCTTCTCACGTTGGACACGGAGGGCTCTTTTGTCGTCCTTGCTGCTTCCCCCTCTTGCTCATGTTCATCGTACCAGGTACTGGTTCTTTTTTTTTTTTTTTGCTTCTGCTGATGCCAATGTGGTCTTCTTGTCATTGCTGCTTGATTCCTTCTTCGTAGACTATTCTACCAATGATACTCTCATCTACTAGTATCTGAAAACATGCCGCCAATTGAATATACAGAGAAGACATGACGGAAGCCCACGTGGCGGCGCTTCTTTGGACCCGCCTCCGGTGAATCCTTTATCGAAGGAAGGTTTCAAGATATTTTCTATCCTAAAGCCAAGAGAAAAACATGAAAAAAATAAGGAAGGCTTTGGGTAACTTTACAACTCTAGTTCTGCTTGTCTGTGTTTTACCTTCCACCCCTTCTGAAATTTGTCCTCACATCAAGATCTCCGAGAATTAGACAATTAAATTTAAAGGTACCAGCCACCTCAGAGAGGATACAGGAATACAAGATGATGTCTACAGATTAATGTGTACACGTATGAATGCATGTGGAGGTATAGGCGCCCATATACATGAGTGCTGCCGCTTCATGCTTCTACAGCCACCTGGAGGCTTGCAGTAGAGGCAAAACGCCGAGATGTGTTTGCATGTTTGGGGAAGTCTACCACTATATACGCCATGCCAATTAGCAAAAGGCGTTGTTGCCACGATGTTAGCGCTCACCGTCTCTTGCTGGTGACTATTCTGTGTAAATGAACTGTTAGTTCTACAAGTCTATGCCGATGGTCAAGTGGCGCTCAACTCACGTATATAGCAAAGTACATATATGTAGGCAGATTATCATAATACACGATAAGATTCATGAGCGGAGTAGGGGCTAACGATGTGTTTATTACTAGTTGATTATGCTTTGCCAGCTAGGGCTTGCGTAAGAAGATAGGGCGAGTAGTGAGTATTCCGTCCTTTTTTTAAGAATATAAGAGGGAATTTGATAGTCTTTATCTAGTCAAATAGTTAATAAAAACCAAGTCGATTAGCTGTTGTGTGCTCTAAGTAGTTTAGATAGGGTTACCTTAGGGTATTACGGTTACACACTAGATATAAACTAATAACTGAGGATTCAATACCCTAATTAGCATGGGCTACTTACTGGACAGTGATATGATAGTGTCTGCATCTTTATTCTACTAGTAATGACCAATTTTTTTGATACTATTGTGCCTGCATTTTGTGCATTTCAATACTATTGATATTATTCATTTAGTAAATTGGTTGAATGCATATCAAACGGTAATATGCTAGGATTTGTTAGGAATAGTACTGTTGCTGTGATATACTGTTACACAGGCTTGCCACTGCACAACTTTCTTGGCTTTCACATTATATAATTAGCAGTCTATGAACGAGACAAAGACTGCCAAGGAAGCCCCATGAAAAAAAAATCTTGGAAGTATATTATCTAAATTCCTAACCTAATATCACTAAGAGTAAGTTACAGAAACTCAAGGATCAGGTGGAAACAAAGAAGCGGTTATTGTGTCCATTGCCCGTGTGTTTTAGTTTGTTTATTACTTTGTCAGATATATTCTCGACTATATGTACTTCTGTATAGAGTGACAAGTCATCTTTGATGAGTGATCCTTCATGGGCCTGTCCTCTCATATCTATAGTAAGGGGGAGGAGTCTGTTCCCGCCACCGCTATTTTTAAATACGACTTTTTTTTTATAACAAGACGATAAGAGAGAAAAAAAACTTCAAAGGAATGAAGTAAGAAAATAAAAAGGGGGGCCATAGATGTTCAGAAATTTGGTAATCTAATTATATGAAAATGTCATACGCCTGGGCATAGTTGTTCTGTAGGTACTAACAAAACGATGCTTGCTAGTGACCTATCATCAAAGAGTAATGATTACTCGGAGTCACAAGGCTGTTACATCCTCGAGAAATTCCGTGCCGCTTAGGTAAGTTTATAGCACTATCACAATCAGATGAGTAGCTTACTATTCCTGTATAGAGTCCCTCATAACTGACCTATAGTTGGATACGGACTAAGTCACGATCTTGTGCATATTTTTCATTTTAAAATAGCTAGAAAACCACATGTCGAACGTCGTGGAGGCTATAGATCCTGGCATATAGAGTGGCCAATCTCACGATTATGTCCACTGTTTTTGGACAACGTGGACTAATAAGTGATTACTAGTATACCTTGCTAGAGGTCTTTAGCTTCTTTAAAAGTGTGCTTTTACGTAACATGAATGGTTCCATTTAACTTGTACAGAGCAAAATGCTGTGAAAGAAGAAAATGCATATATATATATATATGATGCAAAATGCAAAGTATAGTATCTGGCCGCTCAAGCCCTTAATCTCTCTTTCGTTTATAACCCCGTAAAGAAAAAGAAAGAAAAAAAATCATAGGTTAAATGTAATAAAATGCATATTGTTGCCTATGTTATACTACACACACTAGGGCCAAAATTCTCAGAGCAGAGCTGCTGCATCATCCACACACCATTACGGCGTACGGCCAGTGAATTTCCAGTACTTTGCGTGGCCTATCTAGTATAAATAAGGCAGAGATGCAAACAAAGCCTGTAAATTACAGTATTTGATAGAATGAATAGGACGTCTAGCTTGAAATCAACTGTCTCTTTGGTAAATTGGGGCTTCTACTGAGAAGAGAAAGCTGAAGCGAGAAAAAATTCAAGACAAACCCGTTGACAAATAGGCAATAGAATCTGGGTCAAAGACATCAGCTGCTCTGTTAAAATAAACGAGCAGGAGTCTGTCGGGGTTTTTGTTTGTTGTTTTGTCAAGATAGTATTGGCCACATCAACAGAGAAGAAGTCACAAAGGTATATCCAGGTTATATTGAGGGTGTTATTGTTCTTATTATTGAACCAGGAAGCTGTTATCTTTATAATTTCGCAGCGGGACAAGCGTCGGCTTTTAGTGATCTTACTTTTTTTCGGGCTATGATCACAGTTGATGGGCAGACAACTTGACTTAGTGCTAATATTCTTTCTTAGATGGCGTGGTATGCGGCTACTAACGGTGCCATATGAAATTATAGTATGCCTGAGGCGTTGGTGCTAATATAATCTTACAGATGGTCGTATGGGCTGTTGGTTGGCCCTACTCAACCTGTTGTTTTGTCGATGCTAGCCGAAAGCAAACTAAGCAAGAATTTTGCAAGCAAGGACATTGCTAACTTCTACTTGCAGCGTAACTCATCAAAGTCAATTGCTGAGGTTTTATCATCCAAGACTTGAGGCAGGACAGGGCAAGCCCTTCACTCGGAAGCTACCGATGCCGTCCTCTCTGGCGCTGTAACTGTAACTGTAACTGGCGGCGTGTGTTGTACTAAACTCAATTTGCGCAATATCAAGGCCTGAACCTGAGCTTTTCTTTGGCTTCTATATTGTGCGTGGTGGTGTCTTCACAACATAAAAGTCTTAATCCAGCCCTGGCATTCTAGTCCGGTCTACAAAGGCTATAGAGAGCACGAAAGGCTCAGTCAGATACTTTGGCTAGCCTCAGTAGCACATCTCATGCAAAACAGTACTATTATTGGTCTCTCATATTTGCTTATTACTGGCAGCATAGAGATCGGTTCTGCAAGACACCTTTCGTTATGGAGGGGTGGGTAGAAGATAGGTCAGGCCACTAAGAGTAGAGACTTGTGCGACTGCCAGGCCATATAGAATATGTAAGAAATAGTACTTTAAGCTGAGATAGAGCGTGAAAAGAAAACCGAGAACGAAAGCCACAAAGGCACACCTAATTTGCTGTTTACGGGGCCCTTTTCTTGTGCTCTGCTAGTAGGGGAGGCAAGACAGCCCATCAGTCTGATGGTCTCCCTTATACCTATCATAGTGACGGATGCAGCGGCCTTTCCAATTGATGTAACCAGAGCCACGCCAACACCTAGTCTCATAGAATCTCAAGAAATCCGTTCTATGCAGTAAGATTCCAGACTCACGCCATGTCCACGTTGTCTTGCTCGTTTTTGGCTTCTTCTTGCATTCAATCCGTGTGTGCCTCCTGGTCCCCAAGATGCCTCCCCACCATCACCATCACCACCACCACCACCTACACAAGTGTTTCTTTCAAGCTCTTCACACATAGCGAGTTCCCATAAGTACTACTTTTGGCGGCCGCTTCTCATACGATACTTGCTTGCGTAGAATGCATCACACAGTAATCATGTTTGCCATTTTACTAAGCTATAGATCATTCTACTATTGACACATATATTTCTGGTGAGCTGCCGTTTAGGACGTCGCTCGCAGAATACACAGGCAGAAAGCGAGCGGCAAGGCCTGAAAATGATAGGCTGCTAGTATATCATCATTTATCCCTTCGCAGCTGCTTTAGGAGAACGAGGCGCTGGAGATTCGCAGGAGCAAAGGTCCCAGCCACGGGGGTTTGCTCGTATCTTTGCTTCCGCTTCTTTTCTCTTTTATCATCCAGAAGAAGAGGCTGCTTCCATATGCAACGCTATTGGGGGTTTGTTTAGTGCCATGATTTCAATAGTGAGCCACTGATATTTCTGCTTTCCTCAGGCCGGCTCGATCTAATACGAAGCAGCTACATTCAAACGCCATCGTAAATGCACCTTATTGTCTGTCTCCTCTTCACAGTTCTCAGAGAAGGATTCACACGCATATAAGAGCTGTAGCAAATACACGTAAATGCACGAAAAAAAAAGCCAATAATCATAGACGGCAACTTACAGGCATGTCCCGGCATAACGCTCCATACACCAAAGCAGCCAAGCAGCCACCAGCTGCAACTCCTGTGTAAACATATTGCCGCTCTCATTGGTTGTTCTATCGGTGGCTTATATCTTACTATTGTTTATTGTTTTTACTACTGATATCATGCAGTCTCTTGACCTATGAAGATGGTACATCTTACTGTTTTGATGATTGAAGAATCGCCCGCACGCGTCCAGGAGTCAATGTGCTGTCGCTTCCTTCGGCACCAAGCAAATCTTCCGATCGCCTACTTTGTCTCGCTCTTTTAGCCATTCCCAAGACTTCTTGATATCTAGGCTTGTATAACACGCTAGGATGACTATGTGATGCTTGTTTAGTCCTATTGTTTGTGTTATAGTTCTCAAAACACCACTGCTTACATTTACTATAAAAAACATGATATAGTTAGAGCAATAACAAATTGAAGCCCCCATCGGTCCGTCCGCATAATACGCCTATGCACGCCAGTCACGCCAGTATACAAAATACATTGCGCTATGCAACGACCCATAAACCAAGCATAGCAATCTAAGCATTTACTAAAATGCCCGCTTTCTCTCAAATATATATATATATGTATATATATATATATATATGGTCTGTTGGAACTACCTTTTCGGGCTTATTGTACCCTAAATTAACCGACAGTCTCCAAGGCGCTAAATGCAAACAACAATACAAATAATAACAGCAACCACAGTGATATAAATCGACAGATTATTGCTCTTCATATCTATTTACTCTAGTCATTATCTCAAGTTAAATGAAATCAACTTCTGTAGTCATCTTATTGTATGTGGGAACACATCGGCTTCAATCTCGCGGCCACAATGATAGAGTTAGAACATAAAAGGGGGGGGGGGGGGGGGGGGGGGGGGTGGTATATCGTAGCATCATTATTATTCTGATACTTTTGGGTTCCGAGTTTCTCGATTTACTGCCTATAGGCATCTTGACTATAAAATAATACAGCCTCAAAGCCCCTACCTTTCTAACAACCATGTTTTTGCTCCTTCTGTCTGTTCTATAGCATTAGCGCAGTTCTCTAACTCTGGTATTTGCTTTCCTATCTCTATTTGTGCATGGGATTATGTATGTTCCTGGCTAACTAAATGCTGATTTTGTTTAGTTCAGTTACAACTATCTTAAGTGTGCTAAGGAGAAACAATAGTAAGTCTATTATAGTTCTTTTTACATTAGTTGTGAACTTTTTGCGCTGTACTACACGAACAACTGCTTAGGGTCTGCACTGCAGACATTAGGGCTACTCATAAGATACAATCAATTCTCGCACCCGATGAATTATTATTCCACGCTCAACATATATTAAACTATGCAGTACGCCGCTGAGAGACTTTCTCCTTTCTAGTGACATCTAATGGAGGACGAATTCAAAAATATTTCATCGAGTTTGACAATCTACGCCATTCATGTTCTAGATCAAGTATTGTGCACCTCAATGATGTAGTTGTGTTGCCTTGCTGTATAGGGTTCCATGACTACTGTTTACATGGCGATATTGGCTTTGGCGTCTAGGCCCTCGGTGTGGTGATTGGTTCACAAAATCTCGGTGTCATTGGACTAGGCACTTATTGCACAGCTCTCTCCATAACTTTGATCTATTTGAGTAGGTCTGTGATGAGAACCGTAGGGGCTGAGGTATATTCTACGAATTAAGCGGCGAGAGAAGTTCATATAGGGACATGTAGAGTTACGTTAGCACATTTGTCTAATACTGTGTCGCTTAGCGAGGCTTTAGAAGCAGAGATTATTTTTGCCTATATCAACTAGTAGATAATTTCTATAGGTTGTGTACGTACTTTGGCGAAGAGGGCCACCGGAACGTCTATTGCCTAACGTCGAACCTAATAAAAAAAATATTTAAGGAGTGGCTTCTTTTCTTAGGCTAGATTTGTAGCTTATAACTGTATGGGAGTGTACATAACAAGATTAATTATCACTACAGAATATATACCTTTTTATGCTGCTACATTGTACTCTGGTGTGTAGGTTGATCTTGTCTTGGATATAGCCATTGTTATCATCTTTATCAAAACTAAGAACAGGTACTATCATAGGAAAGTAGTGTGTTGAGGCGGATAATATAATTCTCGGGTTAGATGCTATGTCTCTCGCTGTGACTCTTGAAATAATATAAGCTAGCATCTGGGCTGGAGATTCAGCTGGGCTTACAAGCTAACACACGAGAATGTGATTCCTCTCTCACCGAATCACGTTTTAGTGGATGCCATTTTCCAATACGACTCGAAGCATGTTCCAATGTTCCAGCCATCGAAGCTACCCTCTTCCCCCCGCCTGGCCTTGCTCACCTGTGCCTCGATTAGTTGATGGTAGCATTTGCAGACCCAGTGTTGCCTGTAATGTTTACAAACGGGGAGGGGGTTGTTTTTAGAATTTTAATTTTACTTTTTTATGAAAAATCTTGTATATTGCACGAGTATCAAACGGGGCTTTGTTTGTTGTTCGCTCTTATGATCTATGTTTGCCCTGAACATTCATAAATCATCTACTTGAAACATATTGCACATTCTAAGCTAGTTGAAAGCCCTTTGGCACCTTCCTTTCTTTTTTTGGTTCCCATCACGTATATATACAACTAGATGGCGTCGGGCGTTCTCGACAGATAACTTCACCAGTAGAAATGGTAACAGTATATACGCTAACGCTTGTATTTGGTTGCTTGTTAGAAATGATGTGCTAGGGTGATTCCACGGCACACGCCCCTTAAGATACAATAAATATTATTTACATCTAGTATCTTCTGGTTCTATGTTTATAGGCAAGCACTATACTAGTAAGAAGATAACTGCTGGAGGTAAATACCAAAAGTAGAATTATTAGAACATGATCTGCCATCTGAAGGTATTTCTCTCTCTATCTCTCTCTTTCCGTCGGCATCGAATTTCCGCTTGTGAGATTGGAGGACTATACAGAAATATGGCGAGACGGCTCGGGGAAGGATAATAGAACATTGTATAGCCAGCCAAGTATTAGGACAACTGCATGATAATAAATGCAGTGGAAAGCTGCAGAAATAATACCCAATGCCTCTGTCTTGTAATTACAAAAGAACCTGCATGGGGCGCTAGTAATGGATCTCTATAAGCAGGAGATGAATCACCTAAGTGCCCTTTATATCAACTTTTATGCTGAAAGACGGTCAGACTCTCTATTATGCTTCGTGATCACAGCAGCAAAAAAAGAGCGTTTAGCTCTACAAATAGTCATTTGTATATAGTAACTGTCACTTGGTATTAGGGTAAGCTATAACGGCCCCCTCTTCGAGGAATACTGAGCCTAGCGGTCTGTTTGTTTTATCTTATGGGGCGGTTCCCGATGGGCTACACCTGTTTGCTTACCTTTGGCCATGCTGTTTGGATATCACGAGTATGCAATACTGGTTAAAGACCTACTATTTTTCACCAGCCTTCAGTGAGCATTGAATTCCTGTCCAGTAACAACCCTCTCCGATCTCTTTCACTTGCTATCCCCCTCCCCCATTTCGATCTGTATGGTATAGAGATATGTACGCAGCTAGAAAAAGGAAGCCCGAGACGGCTAGACGCACCATGAGGATTCTCTAAGCCCGACTACCCAGTTTCAGCCAATTCTGGCCCATTGCCACATATGCTTTACCATAGGATTGTAATAGTATGATGGTATATCAGCGGCAGTAGAGTATATAGATACACGTCGCAAATCGGAAAGGAGTCGCAACAAAGGGCCTCTGGGGCCACATAGTTTGCTGCCATTCAGCCAGAGGAGCCTGTGTTGAACGTATGCACCTTTTCCTGCACGAGGGATCAATCTTTTGCTAACCTCTAAAATGCCTTGATTTTATCATCTTTGTATGTATTCTATAGTCTATAGCACCGATGCTTTTCCTTTTTCTTGCCCCGTTTTTTCTCTGTCTTTCTCTCTCTCTCTCTCTCTCTCTCTCTTGTCTTCCTCTCCGCCTCTCTCTTTCGGGTGGAACTTCTGCTGCTGCTTCGATGGCACGTACTGCTACGTTTAAGCGGCTCATTGGACTGGTTGGTAACTCAGAATTTGAAAAGGGAAATAAGGAATGAGTTGGGCTGATAGCGACGGCTAGGATATCTGGAATCCACTATAGAATAGATAGGTGTGTGTATGTAGTTTGGCAAGATGGCGCTTTTTAAAATCCCAATTTTTAACTCTTTGTTTCTACCCTGTTTACTTTTTTATATCAGGGCAAGCCAGTTAGAAATGTATAGATTGTAGTTCGAAAGTAGTTGTGTATATGCGTGTACGTGTATATATATATGACCCGTTTCTCTTCACCCGTCTTGTTTTCTTGTCTTTCTTGCAGTCTCCATCGTCTTGCCTCTAGATTCTTGTCCTTGTCTCTACTATTAGCAGCCTTCGTTCTCGCTATTCGACCAAGTGAGTATCATACCCTACCCTCTCCCCGAAAAAGAAAGACGGTCTGTTCCATTCATCAGCCTTCGCCAACCGCAAGAAGCAGTCCGTCTGTCTTGCCCACCTCTTTCAGTCTCCCTATACGCCCGTCTTTTATCATTTCCTATTTCCATCTAGTGTGTACTTGTGTACCTAAGCATACGCCACATCGTCAAAAGAATAGCAGCAGCAACAGAAGAAGCAACCGTCTAGCCAGCAGTAGCCAAGGCCTAGAAGATCAGACATTGCTTATCTTGCACACTCTGTGAATGGGATGCGATATACGCTGCTTCTATAGACAACCGCTAGTGGATCGTTTTCTTCTTCTGCCTCTATTCCTGAATGTGCTGCCGAAACTCTGGCGTTTTCAAATACTTAATGACAGCCCAGTCGACAAGAGACAATCTTGATCCCTATCCGTTATTTTTCATTTATTTTTTGCAAATGCATTGAAATACTAATAGTCAATATTACTCATACCTAGACAGCTCAATCTGGACTGACTTCTTTTTGCAGCTAACCAAGTGCATTTGGTTATTGCGTATTTGTTGTCGCTCGACCTGGACATCTTTTCCTTTCTTCATTGCTTTTTTCTCTGTCGTGCTTTTCATATTGATTCTGATTGGCCCAGGCAGCTCTAGCTCTTTTATCTGTCGCCTTTTTTGCAGTTAATCTTTTGGCGGGAATTTTATGCCGTCCTCAATCAGCCGTCACTTCCTGTTATATCTTATATAGCTCTCCTTCTGTTTTCTCGTGCCTTCTTGCTTCTCATATCTCTTCTCTCTCCCATCTTCCTTATATATATATTTGCACCAGTGCAACTCTATATTCACGTTTTCTTCTATCTTCACTCATCGCGGCCATCACCAACTTGCCTTGTCCTTCGATTTGTCGGCATCGTCGCCTGTCTTAGCCTGCGTTGCCTTTACACCGCTGCTATACTATATCGAATCCCATAATCTCAAACACTGAAAAGCTGCACGGAAACCCTGCGCTTGAGTTCTGATCTTTTATCACGCCAAACGCACACCACGACTAGCCCATACCTCCTCAGTCGCCTAACGTAAAGATTTCCTATATCTTTGCTATTTATTTTGCACCGTCGCATGCTTGCAGCTATATGTCGTCAAAGTAAGTTGCTACCTGTGTTTGTGTATTTGTTCTTTTCCAGGTTCGTTAGTATCAGTAGAGTCAGCTACGTCACCGCCAACCTCCTGTCACAGGATCTATGTTGCGTCACTGAATCTGCTGTGCTCATGTATATCCTTTTTTGTTTAGATCAATTGGCGTAAATCGCGATCTCTGCATATTCTGTTCAGCCCGACCACTTCGACGAAGCCCAACGTCCATCGCCAACCTCATATTTTTCATTACCACCAGATCATCCATTTGATTCGCTTCGTCAAGGTCTTCCTTTATTCGCTCGGCTACCTTGTTCACCCGAAGCCCATTATATTCGCTGTACTTTTGATTAAAACAAATAGTGTTTTTTTTGCTTTCGTTTTCCACGTACTTTTCAAGCACAAAAGGTATTGTTATTTTTTACTTTTCACCTTCCCTTTACCGGAAAGCGTTCCCTATTACACTGCCTTTATCAATAGTTCATCATATCAAAACTCGCCTTCCATCACTCCATCGCTTCATCTCAACTTTCGCTCACCAGTCATCATACGTCACAAGTAATTAGAATTGTATCGCATCTGTATTAGTTATCCTCCCGTTTACAGTAAGTTGTCTTTGATACCCTTTTACATTCGCAGTTTCATCAGTAAACCCCCTTGCCTAGATCACTCACGCGCGACATCACATCACTTGTACAACCCTGTTTTCCTTGTTTAGTCGTTGTTTTAATCCTTCGCGCCATTGTTGTGATACATTCCCAAAGTATGATTGCATTATCAAGAGACTTCGGCAATGCTATTCTATCTTCCTCTTATTCCATACCAACCTCACTATATACCTTACGCACGTTTTTTAGGTGTGATGTCTATCCAATACTCCAGTCCGATGGCTTCATCTTTCCTAAAAACCCCATTGGCATTTATATCAGTGGGAATAAACGTTGTACTTATCTTTTAGCTGGGCCTGGCTGTGCACATCAATTTGCTTGTATTACTAGTTTATGAGCCTCAGCTATGTTGAGTGTATCATCAGCTAGATGTTACAAATGAATTGGGTACAGCCACAAACTGCTTCTACATCTACACACATATATTCTATAGTGTTGACTGCCCATATGGCGTCTAACTAAGAGTCATTATGCATCTATATTCACCCCACCGCGGCTATCTCTAGCATCTTTCTCTTAGCGAGGTATACTAATCAATAACCAAATCATAGATGCAGCACTCAATTGATGTAATACACCCAAAATCATATAACGTACATAAATTCCCATTCGACAAGAACATTATACGAACGATCAGCAACGATTCATTATATACAAGCCAAGACAAATAATTAGTATCTTCCATGAAAAAAAAGTGCCTGACTAATACGCTATTTAAATTAGACATCTACAAGCTATTATTCTCCGTCAAGAGCTTCACAGATGGAATATCCAGAGATGTTGCAGTCTCGAAACGCAGATATGCGGTAAGAATTAACCCTACATTCTGTCTATTAACATTGAAAGAAGAATCACACAGCAGTACAAGACCCTCGACCAATAACGCTCTACTTCAAATCCTATCTTGTCATCCAGCATCATTCATTATCTGCTTGTAGTGACGAGCAGATGGTGTCCTAAGTACCAGCTTGTATAAATTGTTTTACATCCTCCAAATCTATAGTATATTTCGAAAGCCTACTCGAAACCCTAGTCGTGATACATCTTCGAATTCCATCCCATCATATCAAGTATACACTCATATATATATATTGTCATTGTCTCAAAGCTGGCTGGTTATTGGACAGTTCACAGCCAAACACATATCGGCATCTATCAAGTCAGAAGTTTTTCACTTGATGTTCATGGTTCTACGTCATAGGATCATATTCTTGTTCGCTATATATCGCTATGTGGCATTGTCTCTCTCCTGAACAGCCGATATCCGAGCCGCAATTATTTGGTCCAAGTATCCTTATGTTCTGTGCACAACGTTGGTCAAGGAAGTTTTCTACCTAGGCAGCTTTCTTGCTATGCATGCTGTGTCTAGATTATTTGTCTGCGTCACAGCTTTTCTTCTAAACTATAGAAATTTTGCAGGCAAGGTTAGTTGGCCTAGCCTGCGTCTATCTTTTCATCTAAGTCAGCCAGCCTACCTCATCTTTTCTTCCCTTTCTTTTAGCCTATTGCTACTCCCTCCCCCTTCCCGCTCTTGGTATGCGACCCCTGCGGATGATGCATTGGCGTAAACTGCAACCCATATTTTTTTGCCGTGAAAATCCATGGCCAGCCAAGCACTAATTGCTGGCGGTATCGCTACTTTCGTCTACAGACCATGATTCCCAGGGTTTATCTACGGTGAAGATAGTACTGTATTACAGCATATGTGCTGGAGAATGGCGAATGGCTACACTGGTACTCAAATGGGAACTAGAAGTTGCATCCAATATGATGCGAGTTTGATGTTCACTTATGAAAACTTGTAAGCCTGATATGTGTCATTTCACGAATATGATCTCACGTCTGACTCTTTGCTAGGCCTTTGCTAGTGCTAGCCCTGCACTAAGTACCCCCACCCATCAGGCCTTTCCTTTCTCTATCTCGGTATTTTACAGTCAATTGCAAGACAACTCGTAATGTTACGCTGGTTTACCTTAAGCATTCTCTTGGATATGGAAACCTGAAAACGAAAAGAGTAAAAAGATACGAACATTGAGCAGATTTAACTCTACAACTAGCCTGTTTCCACAGTGGAAATAGCACCATTGACTAGATCAAGATAAGATACCAAATTTCTCGTTTTATCGGCTTGTGTTTCTTATTTTGCCTTGGCCTAGCTTGCCTTACTGCTAGTACTGCATTTAGGCTCAGTTGGGGGAATTGGTTGTTCTTGTCTGAGTGGACACTATCAACCAAGCTAGACGAAGAGCTAAATATTGAGTGTCTACTCTTCCTACTATGTGCAATTGGTGGCCTTGTCAGTTCACAGCACAACACTTGTCGTGGAATAATTCTCAATTCTACTCAAATCCCTCCATCTTGATTACATTGTCGTTCCTTTTTTTTCCAATACTGTCGATTCTTCATCAACCAAATCCTTTCTGGGATCGACTTTTTTATTTTTTTTTGCTTGGTCTGTCTCCCTCCCTCATGCCCCCTCATCACAGTACGTTATGAATGAGCGCCTTTGGGATTAATCTCGGCTCTATAGTACCTGGTACATGTACAATGTCGATGCCGAATCTGCCATAACCTTATCACATCGACATACATTGCATACTACTACAATTCAAGCACCACAATCCCTATCTACAAGCACGCAAATATGCACGCACACACACACTTATTTGCGCATACATTGTATTGTACATGCAATGAACGCCACACCTACGCATTGTAGTATATGTCTGGGAACGCACCTTTGCATGTCCACCGAGATACCTAGCAAACTTTGGTGATGGCCACGGCTCCTACCATTATTACAGCTAATACTACCATTAGTGCTGCTTCCCATCGTTTGCTTTGTGTCATTATATCCCCACATCTCGGTGTGCTAGCTTTGACGAGATCAGGCATGCGTAAGCTGTCATACGGTCTACAACCACTGCTGCATCTGCGGTAGTCGAGAGTGCACAACGGGTGGTGCTGTGAATATGTCACCCAAGTTTTGCAGCCATTGCGCGCTGCCGCTAGAGCATGCCACAGTGCTGCCTACGCTGCGACATAGCTGGCTTATTGGCTTATAGCTACAGTTGCCTCTACCCCATGACGCCGTGCCATGCTATAGTAAAAAACATGGCATCTTCATGTGCACACTGTTCTAGTCGCCTAGGGCCCTGGGTGTATAGAGCTCGACGATGCGGTGTAGCAATGTCGCGCAGCGTGCAGTGTAGCGTATGACAACCTGCAAAGCTTTGAGTTGCGATACGTTGGAAAGTTCCTGTAATGCCTCCTTCTCTCTGCTTTCGCTGGGATCATCACAGTTTGGCTAGGCCTGGACTCTGATGGGATCTGGAAGGCATGGGCTCGCATGCAACGAGCAGTTCTAATAAGAGTGGCCACCGTCCAGGATATTGGCTATCGACTCTACCTACTGACGCTACAGCGACCTTTTCTAGATGACGCCCTCGAAAATGGAAGCTTAAAAGTCATCGCTGCTGCAATCACTGCCGCAATATCTCTTCTTTCAGTCTGTCATGATACTAGTGTTTTTGGTGCACATATATCTACGCCTGTGTAGCTGCGTATTTCCATGGAGATTTCCGTGGGTTATGACGGATAACGGGTTCCTGGTCCAGAGCCCATTGACTAATATTGGCTTTTTTCCGATCTCTAGATATAACCACGACGCCGCTTCTATAACGGCCATAGACCCCGCGGGTCAGCCCGATTTGTACTCTCAATCTGTTCTACACTCATCGTCGCAATACGGCTCTGATAACGCCAATTACTACCAAGCCAGTCCTCATATTTTTTCAGGCTTAGACCAGCGATCTCGCTTGGCCTCTGCTGGGTAAGTTTATTTTTTCTTCATCGGCCGCCATACTAATACGGCTAGCTACCTGGATTTCAGCCTGGTTTTTCTTCACACATTTATCTCAGCACATTCTATATGCCCCCGTCCCCCCCCCCCTTCCCATCTCTGTTTCTTCCATGCAATTCCACTGCCTCTAGAATTAAACTATGCGATCTTCCTACAGCCTTCGCTGTATCCTTAACTACTCTTATACACCGCGACCTTATTTCTCCTTCTACTTCTGCTTCTGTCCCTTTCTCATCCCACTCCATATTATCCCTTCATGGCTAGTTAGTGCGCTGCAAGCTAGCTGAACCGGCCGATTGGCTTCCTCGTATCACAGCTTTGGTCCTATGCTAGCCTCCGGGCCATTGCATTGTCCGGGCATTTAGGCTCGGATGCAGAATAAGTCAAGGAACAGGAGTTTCTCTGGCAGCCTATAAGTGAAATTTCACCAATCCACAGTACTGTCAACTCCAGGATATCTAGATTAAGCATGCCTCAAATGTCATCTTCTTGTTCAGCCGCGAGATTGCTTTGTTGTCAGCGCAACTTGCTCCTCTTCGCCTACATTCGCTGGGTTTCTCTTTTCTTCTTCATGTTTTGATTAGTGTCGTCATTTTATCGTGCAAAATCCCCTTCCCCCTCCTCATCCTCCTCCTCAATGTCCTCCTCTCCTCTTGCTCCTTCTAGTAGCAACTAGTGGGTAAACCCCTTCATGCCTACTTCACATGTTGTCCACTTACTTTCCTTTACTGCCTTACCTTATTGTCTAGTCTACGTACTGTTACTGCACCACTGCCTGTCTTGTTCTCCTAGGACTGAATCTTACTCGCCGCCATCTATCCTTGACTTTCGCGAATCCTTCTTTTTTTTTCCCATTTTTTTTTTTACATGCATCCATCTTAATACCTAAGTCGGGTTTGACTAGCGTTTTTCTATTAGTCCTAGTTGTCATCAGTGCAGCAAACCACCATTGCTACTGCAGCATAGTCGGCTGCTACTGGTAACTAATAGCGGTATGGCGGTACACCCTTAATTGACAATATTAGCGACGAAAATCTCGAGTAACTTGTCAGAGAGGCCATGGTCTATCTTGTAGTAGTACACTACGGCAGTACCACTCTTACTATTGTAATATTATCGCAGTATGCCCGTTCTTCAGATTTCTCAGTCCGTCTCCTCCACACAAATTAGTTACCCAGCCCGCTTGCTTGTGTTGTTCAACCAGTGAGCTGTTACTCTCATAATTCCTTTCTTTATTTCTCTGTGGCTTCGTCTTCCTCTTCTTCCTAGGTCTTCTTCCTCCGTTCCATCCCATCCCATCCATCCCTTTCCTTCTTTCTTCACCTTTCTCTGCTCCGGTCATCACCGCAAGAGTAGCAAGCACACAGTTCGCCATTTTCCTTTGTCAAGACGGCCAAGGGCAACAGTAACAACAACTGTCATAGCCGAAAACAAGCTTGCAAAAATTCAAGCTAGCGGCAGAGCCTACAAAGCCTACCCAACATCAAACCTAGCCATACAAGTCTCCATCTACCCAATCACTTGGTGTTTATTTGTCGGTGATTTTGATGCTGCGCTGCTGTTTCCTTCCCTTTTTCCTGGTAGAGTTATCTTGCAGTACGTTTTGCTTTGCTGGTCCAACGCACGCAGCATTGTATCTGCACATTCCCACTACCTAAGCTATCCGGCGCTACTTTCTGCAGTAACTAGTAGCTGCAGCAGCCAGCCAGCTAGCCAACAATCAAGCTACTACTACTGTATACCTATACAACCACCACCACCATCACAACCCTGCACATCACATCAAGCTCCAAAGCTCCACAGTCCGCAGCCAAAGCTCAAATTCATCGTCGTTCGTCCCTTCCACCTTCTTCCCCCCCCCCCCCCCTCCCCAATCCATCGCCCGCTTCTGCATTCGCAGCTGCGCCCGGGTACTCGCATTGCTGTCATTTTTCCCTGCCTAGACAGAAACAATCCATGTTTTTCGGCGTGTTCACCGGGGCCTTGTTTTTGTCTTTATTCTCTTGCGTTGTGCCCTTCACCCAGGCTGAGATACAGATCTAGCTGCGCGACATCGCCCTGTCACTTCCTTCTCGCCATTTGCGCTACCGCTATCACATTCACTACCATTGCTACCTACATACACTACTGCACTACTCCCTTCGCCGCCAAACTTCCGGATACAGGAATTCGGCAACTTACACTGTTCTTAATAGTAATCCGTCGTCCTCGGGACTACCGCATGGTCATCGTACCAATACCCTGCCAACTCTCAGTGCTCCAATTACCACCAGAGACCAGTATTCATCCGCCATCCCGTCTTTTCGGAGGTCTTCCGAGCATCCAAACCGGTCGCCTTCGTACACAGGCTCCAACAGTCGACGTCTCCCGCTATCGTCGCCAATCACTAGTCCTGTCAACAACTATACATCGCCTGTCAACATGGAGGGTGCCCAATTGACCCCCAACAGAGGCTCTGCGCAGTATCCTCCGCTGCAGTCGATCACTAGTCTCGGCACTCTCGTGTACACCGATCAACCGAACACTAACATCACCCTCGATATCAACGGAAACATCGACAAAGGTTTTTTCCTATCTCAGGAGGGCGAATGGACGTGCTACCGCCGGAACTACTTCTCTTGTGTCTGCTCATATGGACTCAGTCCATACTTTCCCAATAGTACCATCCAATTCACTAAAACTGGCTCCACACAACCGTTCCAGGTGTTCGGGTTTGCCATGTGCATATCTGCTGTTGTTGCAGATAACGATGGCCATGTCATTGACCTCGTTCAACACACCCCCAAACGAGACAAGGGGCCCATCATGACGCCCAGTAAAACGCCTTTGTCTCCCCGCCTGTCTTCTAATCACCACCCTCTCGGAATCTACAGCAATCATGACAGTCGCGGCTTCGATACGTCGTTCCCTGCTAGTGCCAATAACAATTATCAAACGGAACACACATTTGAGCGCATCCAGTTCAAGCAGGCCACGGCCAATAATGGCAAGCGTCGAGCAGCACAGCAATACTACCATCTAATGATTGAGGTTTGGGCGGATGTTGGCAGTCACTCCCCCGAAAAGTACATCAAAGTAGCATACCGTAAATCAGCAAAGATGATTGTGCGCGGACGCTCTCCTGGCCATTACCAGGCTGAAAGACGAGGCAGTACTAGCAGTGGTCCAGGCAGTGGCACCGGTGGTTTGGCTGGATACCATAACAATGCCATGTTAGACTCCAGCTTTGGCCCTGGAGGCATGATGAGCAATCCATATGGCGGCGGCAGCTTTGACGGACGCGGAAACATGCACTATACGCAGACCAGACATCACCAGTCTCAAATACCTACAGAGGCCATGGTGCCGGCCGAGGACAGCAAGAACATTGAATCGACCAAGACTTATCAATATTACCCCAGTACCATATACGAGTCTGCGCATGAGACTAAGGGTAGTGTTGACATGTTTGTCCACCAACAACGTACCGATGCCGACACATCGATGAGCGCCGGTATGGGCGGAGCATACGACCCTGTGGGCCGCAATGATACTTCCAGTCTTTACAATCCTGGTCCTCTAGTGGCTAACAGACGCTGCGGGCAATTTGAAGGAAAAGCGAAGTCAGACGGGCTGTACCCGACCATGGTGAGCCAATCAGGCATGAACATGTCTTGAGAGTTTTTTCGGCTCGGATTTGGCGCATCGATTATGGTCGTGGTGGACAAGGTTACTACTGCGTGTATCGCACTCAAATTATTATGATAAGAAGCAATGATGATAACGATATCAATCAAAGAAAGAAAGGGTTAGTTTTGGACAAGAGGAGGGATTCGCACAATAGTCATATGGCTTCGTGTGTGAGGAGTGTGTGTTTGTTGTCTTTTTTTTTTATCTTTGCTTTCTATCTGGGCCAAAAGGATAAAGATATTCAAGTGCACACAGGTAAAAAAAAAATATAAAAAAAAAGAGAGTCGGCTATCTACTATTCTCGGTCGCCGATTGTTGTTTCTTTGTTCTCCCTTATACAACGGTTACTTTTCTTTTCCCGCACCTCTCCTAAAATCTACACCAGAAGTTTTTTTCTATTGATGCAGTTACTCTTTTCGCTCTTAGTCCATTTTTATTATTTTTTTCTTCTTTTATTGTTGCTACTTTTGATGCAGCAGCCATCATTGCGAACGTCGTTCCTTTCCAGCCAGCTCTTCAGGTGGCTGGCCATTGGCTTATCTCTGTTATACCATCTACTATATGTAACTGGATTGACTGTCCTGCCTGTGTTGATATCCGGCTTCCTTTGCCTTTTTTGGTTATTCCAAGATTATTACTTTCTTGGCTCTGTCATAGTCAATACCAGCAAAACACACTGCGCGCTGTTCAACAAGTATGGGGACAAATCATTTGCATACGACACGTCAAACATCCTTATTTTTTTCTCTTCTTTTGTTTTCTCTTGGCTTCCTTGACTTGCTCTATTATGGAAATTGTTTATTCTATTCTTTTCTGGGGAGGGGGAGGGGGAGGGGGAGGGGAGGAAGTTTCATATTGTTGTCTCCCATCTTTTTCTTTCTTTTATCTATAATTCTTTTCCCGAGGCTAGGAAGTTGAAAGTGTCAGTGTGGACGGACCTCGCGAATCTTCATAGGCTGGAAATCAGCCAACTTACCAGGGTCTAGACTTTGACTTGACAACTTGAGAGAAGCATCTAAGAAGCCAAATCAACGCAGTAAATGGCCCACCAAGCTTATCTACTACATTTTGCTAGTCAACATGCAAAAGTCTTTGGCTAACGTTTCTTTGGCAATCTGGCCCAAGCCCGGCCCAGAATTAATGTGCCGGCACTCAGTCACCTGCATTTCCCTCTCTCTTAACGCAATCATTGATAAAGGACCATTGAATTGCTTTCAGCCTGGTTGACGCTCTTGTTAGTCGTCGTCAATCTTCGTCTTGGCGGCTCTTTGGATCTTACGTTATTGTGCTGTGTCGTTATATCGTTTGTTTGTTTGTTCTTGTTTATCTGGTTAGCCGGGTTCGGCTGCGCTGGGCCAACATCATTTTGTCCACTGTCACCTGTTCTACTATGTATTCACTGCTACCGCCTTTGCTTGTGCACCCCTTTGGCCCTTTTTTTCTACTGCTGTTACGGTTACAGTTAAAGCAACTACTACTATCTGCGTTTGCAGCTCGCCTCGACCCCCCCCCCTCTTCTCTTGTTGTCTCAATTTTCACATTCTTGATCCACGCCCACGATGCGCCCTTAGCGCTATTCGCTATTGCTAAGTTATAGTTCATTTAGCTGTTGACCTTGTTCATCTGTCTTGGTTTTTTTTCCTTCATGCCTTGCCCTTCTTGTTGTTGCATATTATTGGCTTCTTAGTTTTAGCGACTTCATCCGTGCAGGCCTTTTCTTTTCGTTTTATGTTGGCCTTTTCCCTATCTATCTTTTTTTCTTCTAGATTATGTATGTACTTCGTTTAAATTAGTAGTTTTTTTTGTCCTTTTACTGTAATGTTTTATCATCTTTGCTCTCAATTTTGTTATTTTCTTGGGTTAACCGAAACGTGGCCCGCTCCTGTCAATGATAGTTAACCCTAGTAAAGGGAAACAGTATGCTATAAACCCTAACCTGCTTGGTCTAGGCAAAGAATCATATTACTAGATCTCTTTATTTTTCCAGGGTTTTTCTCGTAGCAGTGCAAGATTGTAAAAAAGTGATTATAGGAATAGCCTATAGGATTAATGAAAAACGAAGACAGAAGAAGTAGGAGAGGTAAAGAAAAGGAAAAAAAAAAAAAAGAATAAGCAAAAACAGGAAAGAGAAAGTCACTATCCCAGTAATAAGAATCGAAAGGTCTCTTAAGGAAGAAGGAACAAAAGGAAGGAGCAAAGAAGGACGAAAGAAATAGAATGAGAACGCAATCAAGCAAAATAAGAGAAAGCAATAATCAAAATTCGTCAAATTGGTGAACTGCGTTATATCGGAAAGAACAATGAGAAGGGGGAGTTGAGATTGAGACTTGGACAGCTTCCTCCCTTTCTCTCCCTCTCTCCCTTCTTTTTCTTTTACTCTCTCCCTTGTACCAAGTTTTTGTTTCCAATTTATTGGGTTTACAATAAACATGATTTACTACCAATTTTTCTTTTCAAATTATCAATCTTAGTAAGTTTCTAGAACTATGAAGATACTACTAACAAAGTTAAGCATCTGAGTTATATTGTCCTATAGTTTGTTGGTTGGCGTTTTGGGATCTTTGGGCTTATTTTGCTGTAACCGGTGGCGTTACACCGTTACACCGGCAAACTAACATTTGCTTTTATGTGGCTCGCGCGGCTGGAATCACCCTGCGGGCGCCTGTAAACAATCTTCATAGATATTCTTTGACTTATCTATATATACTAGCAAGCAGGTTGATTGAAAAAGTCGAGATATAAATGGATAACATTGTTAGTCAACAGTCCTATTTCATTTCACCTTAATACTTGAATGTGGCACTTTGTCGTGGTTTACTCGTAAATGGTCACTTCAAGTCAAGACTAAGTTTGCCACTAAACGGAACGGCGTGTCGACAAACAGACCGAAGGAGTGGGAGGGGGAAACACAAAAATGATGTACATGGCAGGCATCTCCTTTTATTTTTCACTTATTATTCGATTAGATGTTAACTATGACGACGACAAGCATATCTGTAAGTAAGTAAGCAGCCGATAACTTATGACCTGCCTATCTTGTTGGATCAAGTTGTAAAGCCATCATACCGTCATCTAAGTATGAAGAGGTGGAAAACAACCTACAAACCTACCACAGTTACCCAACATATGGAAGATTAACAATAGATCTCTATATTCCATATATTTCCGTAATTCCACATATATGTTATCGAGTATCGGAATAAGGTATACTTACGAAATTAAAAAGAGAACGACCCCCAAAAAAAACCTTGCAGTAATACTACTTACTAGCTTTATGTTGGACATTCATAGCTTCAAATGATTAGCAAAGAAAGCTTTGGGCGGACTCTAGTTCAAAATCGCCTGTTTGCTGATACAGAGGACGCCATTATAACATGAGTGAGAACCTTGAGGGCCAATATAGCAGAAATGTAAACGGCATGCCGAGAGTTGAAATCTGTATATTACAACCGATACAGCTTGTATATTTGCTGTCCCGCTTACCGTCCAATTTACCTTGACGGCGGCAAATCATCCAAGAGAGAGAGAGAGCTGGAACTTGCTGGTGTATTGGTGGCAAATTAAAAACTGAGGCATGCCTCACGCCTAGCCAGATAGCTAGCCAAAGACGGCTGGTCAAACAACCAAACGAAAGGGTCTTTGTGCGCCCTTGAATAGACTAACCTATTCCTGATGAGCTAATATTGCTTTCAGCCACCGTACTATTCAGCGCCCTACAGATAAACCGTCCACGAAGAGGGGATCGATTTTCTTGGTATCCCCGCTTCTAGTATCACTTGCTATGACATTACTCAGTCCTAAGGTATGTCTAGGCGATACTAGCAGACCAAGAGGCCCCCCCCCCCCCNCCCCCCCGGACGAAGAAAAGGTGAGGAATGGTCAAAAAGGCGGCTTCCAAAGAAAACAAACAATCTTAGGTGTCGAAGCAGAGCAAAAACGGTCAGTGTGAAAGTAAAGACAGGGTTGGCGGTTCCTCCCTATGTACAGAGTCTACCTTGGCTTAGCTCAGTGCCGCTAGTTAGTATATTATAACTAGATACATATATATTGTACCCCCCTCCCTTGTAAATCAATAAATGTAACCTTCTAAAAAAGTGCACTGAAAGGGCTCAGCTAAAAGCTGGTAACTGCAGAGGGAGGGACAGTACACTATGTGAAGCTATTATACTCATGCCAGTGCAGTAAAGATGCGCGCATGTGTAACAGTATTGGGGAATTAATCAAACTGTAAGTGTAGTAAGATACATAGGGTTGACTTCTTCAAATATCATGTTATAATTTATTGGTAGTAGGGTTAATAGGCCAGGTATCAACACTACTATAAGGCACCTATAAAGTGGGACTTGAGAAGCATCAGAATACATGTATGCAACAATAATATAGTCTCACCATAGTTAACTCATAGTTAAAGTAACATCCCAATGTGAAAAAAAGAGAAAATTTTGGAAAATAATATCAACTCTTTGCTTGAAATATAGTTCCATAAAATAGCTGGTAACAACATGCTAATATCGGAGTAGATTTTGGTTTTACTGAAATATATTCTATAGGCTATAGTAGCAAATTAAAACATAGTTATATCGATTTTATATAGGATGATGGTTTATATTGTCATCTGCCACCTGCCACTGCAGCTGGGTGAAGTTTATACGACAATTAGTGAAGATATTAGCTAAGCAAAATATGATGGTTTAGTTATTATAATAATAAAAAGAAGGGTAAAAATCTACCAAGAAATGTGTTAGTAGTAGTGCGTAATAAGCCGTTGGATGGGTAAACTATCTAATTGTACTGGAATACAGGTAGAAAATAAATCGGTTTATCATTAATAAGATACTTATATGCATCTTGATTCCCCCAAAAAATTGAGATTACGAAAATTGCCGAATATTTACCAACATAACGAAATTATATATTTGATCAATACAGAATTAAACGATGTTCACAGTATATATACAATGATCAGCAAGGCCAGGTCAATCGAGCCTAGAAGAAGAATAAAGAAAAGATCGTGCTGCATATTAGCCGATGCATGGAGCCGAGAAGCAGAAGCGATATGCAGTAGAAATTCTCTCGGCCGGAGAATGACCAGGACGCCTGCCATCTGCATGCTGATGAAGTTTGGTCTCCATGTTCGGCTCAAACGAGATGCATGCTAATATATTAGTATACAATCTATCCCCATACTTACTTATGTATACATGCCTTAGTACATTGTATATTGGGAACGTGTTTCCAAGCATCCCAACAGGCGGTGAAGCCCAGGATGCGCATGTCGAGATGCTGCCGGCCGTAGAGGAAGCACAGCACGTTAGTTAGTATTGATTTGAAAAGCGAGCGTGTGTTTATCTTGTCAGCAATAATATGATATAGGCTGGGATCCGTGATCTCATCCGCAATCTGCGATCTTGACTCCCACGACAGACAACGATTGTGGAAAGCCAAATCTCTGCGTATCTGCAATAAGTGTCGATGCAATAAAGATATTGCGCCCAAGTACCTCGCATACATAGCGGATCCATGGATGTTTCTAATCCGAGAACAAACTCGGAGTGTACACCGTAAACTCGTGTGCAAAGCCTGCTTGAACCGTTCGAGTTTGCTGCTTAGCAGATTACTAGCATACTAAGATCTTGGACGGCGTTGTGTCACCATTCACTGGTTCGGTTGTGTCACCTAGTGTTTAATAAAAGTGAAGAACCTTAAGAACTTCATTCTACCAACTTCATGCAGACCACGAGACGAACGAAACTTACCGAGTAGAAACGAGTATGAAAAAAAAAACCTCTATTCTGTAGCGTATACAAGCAATTTGGCCAGTCGCCGATGGCATCCTTGACGACCTTCGTATTGCTGGCCTTGGGTATTATTGAAACAAGTTATTTCTTGATATTGAATATACGCTGGCCATCCCTTCCGGCTACCAGCTGCAGTGAGGACTTTTTGATCTGTTTCTTTGTTCTCTCAGTTTCTTTTTTTTTTGTTTTGTTCTTTTGCCCACGGGTGGCATGTGCGCTAGTACCTATTGAGTTTACAAAATCCCAAGTGAAAAAGGCATAGGCCTCAATAATGTGAAAGCTTGATGAAGGTTGGGCAGAAAGGCATTTCTTTAGCGGGAAATGCCACACTATATGGGCATGTGACACACTTGATGTATGCAACGTTTGGAGACATAGCCTTTGCTATTCCGTAAATATATATGCTATGTATGTATGCACATTTAAAAGCTGTAGTTCAGTACCTGTACAGCCTATAACCGAGAAAAGTTGTATTAAACGTCATTGAGCATGTAGTAGTTCAGAGTCCACCTAGTGCAACAATGCAACCAACAATCAGCTTTGTATCGGCGATGCAACCCTTGAGGTAGCAATGGTTGAAGCTTAGCGGGACTGGTATGATGGGAACTGCAAATTTATTCAAGGAGGGGTAAAAGAAGCTAAGAAATGTAGTCGGTAGTTTCCAGAGCTAATTCAGTGTTCTCAACGTGCATTGGTTAGTTATTTGGATAGACGCTAGAATCGGATCGGCTGCATCGCTTCGCCGATGGCCTCCCCCCCCCCACGATGAATGGAAAGAAAAAGGCCAAAGTGTGAAGAGATAGTAACATGACATATGTTATGATAGCATTGTTGAGCAGACTTCACTATAGTCTGCATTCTGTTTTCTATTCTTTTGCGCCTGTATCTCTCTGTACAGCTAATCACGGTTAGGGGTACTGAAGGGAGATGCAGCACAATCACATGTAGCACACTATTTCCATAACATTAGCAAGAAAATACCGAATGAGGCCAGAGGGATGGATATGTTTACTAGTACACGATGCACTGCATAGTTTGTATATGGCATGGGTAAGGACTGCTACCATGTAGAGCAGATACTACCAATACTATTACAGCAAATCACTTGTCTATGCTATGTGCGCTTCGGCCACGTCCGGCCTCTACTAAAAGGGCGGCCTATTCTACTGGCTTTAAAGGGGAGAGAAAGAGAGAGGGAAAACAGAAATTGGTCAGTCCGGTAGCCTGAAACTGGGGGACATTATTCTCAGGCGGTTGGGTCCTCAGGACGGGAGCCACTTGTTCGTCTTGTGATTTACTAGTAGTAGCAGTTGTGTTATGGCCCATGCTGCATTTTCGAATCCTTGGTCAAAGTAGTCACTCGGTTAAGGTGGGCCTTGCGTCACCGCCAGATAAACGTACCAAGAAATTGTAATATGGCGTTTACCGCGCTGAACAACATGAATTAGTGACAAGGATGATTGGTATCTGGGAACTCAACATTGAAAAAGCAGAATGCAGGATGCAGAATACAGCTAAATTGATAGTGAATAGAGTTGGCAGCGGCTGGCTATAATAATTTCATAGCCGCTACTATTATCATACTGTAGCTTGGGCGGATGTATGGCTAGCGTTTGGGTGGCGCTGTCTGACGCAGGAAGATCGAATTAGGCCCGGCTAGATTCACGGCAAAGAAATCAAATCTGGACAAAAAAGAGTAAAATCGAGCAAAACGACGCCGCCTACAGCGGACGATAGTCTTCTTCAAGGCTCTTTACTGGCCAGAGTTCAAAAGCAGGAGGCGGAAAGGAGAAAAGAGATGTATCATTCATTGGCCAATGGGTGCAGAAGCGCCAGCAACGAATAGAGCAGGAGGAGAGAAATTAAAAACTGGGCATAATGTGATATGTGATGGAAGCTCACGAGAAACAAGAGGAGCCTCGCAAGGAGAGGAAGCTTTCTTGTAATCTCAAAGGAGCTTTGATGAGGGCCGAAATGGAGGCAATGAAAAAAACACTGCAGCTTAGTGGGGTTTTTGTGGAGATTGCAGGGAGCAGAAGAATAAGAAAATCCCAATTGCTGGAATTTTTTTTTTTAGCACGCGAGGTGGTAGCACGGCGCATAGCAAACAGCTGGATCAGGAAAGACCTGTTAGTTGCAACAAAATACATAACAGCCCCACCAGGCCTGCAGCATATTGTTTATTTCTCAGCCATTTGGCCAAGCTGGGGCCAGCTATCTCAGCCTTCCATCTCCTAATTCTCTATCGTTCTATCGTGTCCTATAGAAGTAGCCTTGTTCTTCCACGATGACAAACTAGCCTCAGCCTCGCTACTGCCTTGTCTACTGGCGTTCTGAGACTATCATCGCCTTCCTGTCTAATGCACAAGCTCATGCTCATGTATGCTGACTGTTGCCTTCAAATTGCTAGCTTGCAATAACTATCCAGTCCGGAACTATCGCACTAGCAAGCTCGACTGCTTCTCCTCTCGGCCCTACATGCTGCATTTCCCCTCTTTTGCTATGTTGTTGGACACTATGGAAAAGGCCAAAGCTGCAAGCTAGAGCCATGTAGTGCAAGCAGGGTAGGCCCTGCACCAGATTATAAATCTGGTTTTGCATCCAAATCTAGCTTTGGCTTGCTACTTTGTAACAAGAGAGATCATTGTTGCATTATTGTATATATCTAACGTCTACTGGAATCACGAAGATTATACGACGCCATTGTTGCATTATGCAGCCCCCTCGGGGGTTCTTTTATCTCGTTACTATTCTATTGTGTACGTATATCTACGTCGGCAAATGTACGTACTACTATCATATATATCTTCATTTAATTGTACTGCGTATGGGGCCTTCTCCATTCATCCTCCCAGGTTGCGTGTACCAATTGGAGATGCTGTAAACGAGCAAAGAGCTGTTTACAGAGTGAGGCTCACTTTAGCCTGGCCTTGATAGGAAAGTGCATAAGGCTACGAACAAGATACCGCCTAAAATATGAATTACCCTAAGGGAAAATTACGGGACCTCAATCTCGGGCTGACCATATACTTTGCTATTTTTTTTCTCTATTTTGACTCTCCTCACGACAGCTTTCCAATATCACCCTCTTGCATTATTCGCCGGAAATTCCATCGACACTTTTGAAGGATATATCGTCTCATCCATCTTAAAAAAAAGCCCCCAAATATGACGGTTCAGCAAGCCATCGCTTTGCCTTGTATCCGGCACCCACTGCAAAATCCGCGATACTCGATTAAGCCGTGATCGAAAGCCAATTGTCTGGCAGCAATACTTGTTTGCCTGGTAAGGAATCTGTAACCGAAAATTCTCCATCAAGACGTATCTATCTTGTGCCATTTCACTTCCGTCAAATGCCTTGACTTCTGTTGTCTGCTATTATGAACACCTTGTTATGCATTTTTTCGCATTCAATAGTGCTTCAGGCATATTCCATAGTTCCCTTCTGCCCGTCGATGCCTTACTCATACACTCTCTATCTCCTCTATACTACTGGAGTTTAGTTGCAAATCACCGCTATGCCGTGTATCCAACATGGTCATCTATTATGTACAATAATATCACGCTCTGTAGTGCCGATGACCTGCCGATAGAGATGAGCCCGCCCCTCTTCGAAAAGCCTAAGGGTACATCACCATAGTATACTGCTTGCTGATTATGTATGCTTCTCTTCGCTAAATACTTCGCATATCACAGTACTCTGATACATACACCATTCATACCCCATACACTCCCACTGTGGACCCTGCCTTGCCTTTCCATCTTCATCAACGACAACACAACAAAAAGTAGGCTCTGAAGAATTCTTATGCGATCTCTCATATATAAAGCCAGCTCCCTTAATGAACGTCAGCCGTCCAGTACATCGGCCAAGATGCCACAATATATAACGTAGGTATCAGATAAATGACTGGTACATTGAAACTCATAAATTACCCATGTTGTAACCCGTCATCGCCTAGCCCGAAACTATGTCATAGGGCTTGAATTTTGGTAAATTATATCTATAGTATCATGTTATAAACATTGTACTTATATCGTGCCCTATAGAACAGATTGCTTCATTCGCCTGCCACCTCAACAGTAAAGCAAGTGAGCTCTCCGTTGCTAGTAGTACGCACATTGGCGGTGTAACGTCGTACGACACTAGGCATTTATACGTTTAATTCAACACTGGATCTTCTGGGGCCAAATATTGTTTTGATGGTATGGAGAAGAAGCTTCTTCTTCTCAATCATATCTGCGTATCGGCATACGTGCATTGATGCTCTCACCAACCTAGGAGCAGCTTAGGCAATTAGCAGTCTTTTCTCCTGGCTACTACTGACGTACGGCCACATCAACGTGTGCCATAATTAAGTTCGCAATCTCAATATGCACACCAACACAATCGAAGTACAGAATTCTTGTATGTACAACTTTGTCTCTCACATATGTACTCAAAATTTTCAAATACATATAGCCCTCACTTATTAAATCAATGTAGTCATTTTCTCGACTTTTCTAGCAACTCTTAGGCGTCGTTTGCTGCCGTTTCATGGCCGGCCAGGGAGGGGAAAGTAGAGTATGATTACAGAGCACGGATTGCAGAGGAATGCGCTGTATTACAAGGGTTTCTGGTTCGAATATGCAATCTTATTCCTAGGCCCATTACTCCTTTATCCTAGTATTATTCCCTTGCGCTTTGCCAAAAGGTTTAGTAGGTTGATGCTGGTCAGGCTCAAGGAAAAAAAAAAAAAGGTTGGGGCTAGCTTCAGGCTCTTCTTCTCCATAATGTTTCAGCTACAGTCATGATATGCATAACCCAACATATTCCAACATTATATTCCACAAGCGCTCTGATATATGTCGTATGGAATATGAAAATAGCATTTGGTCGCAAATCACCACTTTTTTCCCCCGTTTCTATCCACAAAGCTATTCTTGCTGTCACTGTCTTAGTCCCTCTCTTTCTGTACGCTGTGACCCAACCAGAAACTTGGTCTCGCTATATCTCAGTGCCACAGAACAGCAAATAACAGAATAGTGACTCTTAGTGTGACTTTCTGCTTTGCTTAACAAGTTGCACCAAATAACTAGGCCCCAAGAAGAGGGGTAAGGCGCTAGGTAGACAAGTAGAAGCGGGTTGTTTGCGGTAAGGTGTCGGCCTACATGGGTCTTACGAGTAACATTCTAGTCTGCTAGTTATATGCACCATGCATGGAGAGTTGTTTCTGATCGTAGCTAAGAAGGCATTGACTAAGCGTTTCTGGCGCCCATGATAGTAAGTGGCTGGGCCGAGCTATATAGAAAGCCAATAGAAGGGAAAAATAATTATGGGGCCCGTTTAGGGCTTTGAAGAATGCAATGCGTGCATGCAGATGCAGCTTATGTTACTGCAACTTTGTGCATATCTGTCCACTTGAGGCAAGTCCAAAGTCCTTCCCACAGGCAGCATGTACAGGTCACCAAGCAGAAGCGGAGATACGTCAGCAACGGCAGCTATCTACTAAAACATTGCAGGTAATATTTGGCATATAGTTAACCACACTAACAGAAGTGTTGCCACATCTGTCGCTAATGCTACTAGTTGTTGGCATTGGGCCGTATATTGAAGCCTTATTCATGATTGCAAGATGTCGATTGGTAACACCTACTTCTTCACATTGGCAGGGCAGTAATTAGTCCACTAGTCTTCTCGTTCGCAGCTCTTTCTTTTCCTTCACACATCCCTTTTTTTGTCTGCTCCTCATTCTCCTTCTCTTCCTTCTTGGGTGACGTTCAAATGGGATATCCCAGAATGGGCAAGCCTAAGCCAGTTTGGGTTTAGAAAACAGCAGCCTGTGTGTGTACAGCACGTCAGTAACCCAGTGCGTAGCATCAGGCCACTTACTAGCGGTCGTAAATACTATAAGAACAGTGTCTGAAACTATTAATGATAATGATAGTTGCCAGAGCGTCAGCTACGGCTATAACGGCTTCTATCATGCTTACAATCACGTATAGAGAATAAGCAACAGTGCTCGGTGTCCCGATAGAATGGTTCAACAGCGCTGGATTCTATTAATGGCTAGTCGGTCACCAAGTATCTTTATCGTCATGGACCTCCATGACTAGGGCTGCGATGAAGAAGGAGAATGAGAGGGAAATAGGGCAGAAACGGCTTGACAGAGATAAATAAAGAGCTCTGTGTGTCGGACACGGTCTCAGCCGGGAAGGGGCCGTTTGTAACCGGACCGGGATATGGGCTTTGGGAATTATGTTTTTCATCTCATTTTTCGGGCTGACAAGAAAAAGGCCTTCACGACTGAAACATCTGATGTAATGAGGCAAGATGACACTAAAGTCGCCAATTAGGAGCCGTAGTGCAGAGAGAAAGTCTGACTCTTTCTCGATAGAGTTTCTAAGGTGGGGGTCTCTATTGAGCAGTACAGGTTTTATGAAAATGAGGCCGTGCCAGGCTAATACGAGACCAGACCAAGCCAATCGGCCAGGCTCGGTGGCCAGGCTCGGGTTGGATCACACAGTCTAGCTTGAAGATAGAGGTGAAGTCAGCAACCCTATACAAAGTACTTAGGCCAAGCAATAGATGACTGCTTGCTAGACACTTGTTTTGATGCTTGCTTGGTCCCTGCTTAGTGCTTGCTTAGTTGTTGCTGTCCTTTGGTGACACCTAAATGCCGATTCCCGGGTTCTTGGGACGGCCACCCATGGCGATTAATTCCTGGAAAAGGAATTGAAATACGGAAGAAGGAATTTTTCCCGCTTGCAGTACTGATAGCTGAACTGCTAAGCACCAAAAAGGCAATGTGCTCCTGTTTACAAAAAAAAGACACATGCTTTTGGCCTGTTGATTCAGGCGCTATTGTACCAATGTAAGCGGATGGCTACGATTTCACGGGAGACAATAGGTGTATTGTAGAGATACGAGATGTGTGTCATGTGCTCTGAGAATTTATATTGCGTGTTAGCCATGCTACTAGAGAACGCAAGTGGGACTGTGTAGCTTAGCCATGCAGTGTGCGCTAGTTGCATCTATACGTTTTCTACTTGCATCCCAGCTTCTGGCGCTTGTCAGGCCAGAGCCTCCAGATCCAGTCGCACATCTTGACGACGTCAGCCATCTCGCGCACATCGTGAACTCTCACAATATCAGCGCCTCCATGGACCGCCGCTGCTACCGTAGCCGCCGTGCCCCAGATCCGATCTTTCGGTACTTGTACGCTGGTCGCCTGGCCGACAAAGCTCTTGCGACTTGAACCTATTAGCCACGGCAGACCGGCCAGTTGCCGTGAAGTCCGCAGCTCGTCAAGCCTAGCCAGCAACTCAATGTTCTGGCGCGCTGTCTTGGCAAACCCTAAGCCAGGGTCCAATATGATGCGCCAGCGGCGGATTCCCGCGTCTTCAGCGGCGCGAACGCGGGTGGTTAGCTCAGTGATAACGCCGTTGACGATGCCGGTCGGATAGTCAGTGAGGCTCTGCATGGTGGCTGGCGTGCCACGCATATGCATGAGGCAGATGGAGCAACCGAGTCGCGCAACCGTAGCCAGCATATCTGGGTCCATGGTGCCGGCTGAGACATCATTGATCATGTCGGCACCGGCCAAGACAGCAGCTGAGGCGACTTGCGCGCGATATGTGTCAACGCTGATGACAACATCATTACCGCCAGCTACAGCGCGGACAGCCTTGATGGCTGGCACGACCCGGGCTATTTCCTCGGCGGCAGACACTTCCGGGGTACCGGGAGCAGTCGACTGGCCGCCGATGTCGAGGATTGAGGCGCCGCCGGAAATAGCGCGGGATATAGCCGCGTCAAGACTCCAAGACGCTGAGTGGGCGCCACCATCAGAGAAGGAGTCCGGCGTAGTGTTGATGATGGCCATCACGTGAGTGTGTCGTGAGGCCTTGGACGACAATATTGTCGTTGAAGTCTTAGACGGTGCGGTCAATGGCGTCAAAGCCGGTATCGGATCCTGTTTAACCGGGAGCTGGTTTAGATAGTCTTCGACCAAGTTCCACGGCTTGTCCACGTATAATGGCTTGTGCGGAATCAAGCTGTTCACAAAACGAGGGTTAGCTCGGGTTAGTTCCTCGGGGCGGTTTCTTCTTCAAGTCAATCTTCAAAGCTAACTTACTCGGCAAGTGGCCGCAAGACAAATTCGCGCTCCGTAATTCCGATATGTGGCACGGTGAGCCGCTCGTTATTAACCTTTCGATCTTCATATAGCAAGATATCTAAGTCAATATTTCGCGGGCCCTTATCAATAACTTTGTGCCGGCCCATTGTGTTCTCGATATCCTGTAGGGTGTCCAGCAAGGCCATCGGTTCCAGTTCTGTCTCAACCTGTTGGTCAGTTTTACAAAAAAACTCGTCAGCACATATCTAAGCATACATCTCTTTTCTTATCCTCCGGAACTTTTCTGTCGCCTTACTTCACATACTCCGTTGACAAACCGGTCCTGGTCGAGCACGTACATTGGCGCTGTTTCCCAGAGGTTACTCGTCCTCTTGACATGGATGCCGCGCCTGTCCATCTCGCCGCACGCCCGCTCAATCTCCGTAAATCGGTCGCCGAGGTTGCTGCCAA
This sequence comes from Endoconidiophora laricicola, assembly GCA_001640655.1. Taxonomy (NCBI): domain Eukaryota; kingdom Fungi; phylum Ascomycota; class Sordariomycetes; order Microascales; family Ceratocystidaceae; genus Endoconidiophora; species Endoconidiophora laricicola. Next base: position 114,808 of record LXGT01000055.1, read on the forward strand.
GTGCGATATACGCCGTCTTCTTGCGTTTGGCATCTTCTAGTTTTGCACTTCCACCACAGCTGCCACCACAACAGGCGTGCTGCTTGAACTGTATCGGAACAACTGCAGCTCCGCTTAATAGGGGCCGCAACCGAGTCTTGACATGTCCGCGAAGAGACTGCGTTGCTCTGGTGCTCAAAGGTCTTCTATGTAGTATGGAAGATTCATTGTAAAACTGCGGTTTTGATCCAAAGCAGGCGGCTCGGGAGTCATGATAGTGCCATCTGCCAATGTGCGTGTGTCTCCAATATTGTAATGGCACGTGAAGCCTCATTTTGACAGTGGCTTATCGGATGAATATCCTCAAGAGGGTTTTAATGTGACACAAAACATCCTTCCTTAGCAGTATTGATACTTCAAGTAAAGTCTTGACATTGTGGATCATATTTAACCCTATCTTTACATACCAACCCCTTGAAAACTCGTCCATAACATGTGAAATTCTTAACTTTTTTACTATGTTAGTACTAATTGATGTTGTTCTCCAAAATCCCGCGACAATTGGAGAACCCCTGACAGCATCACGATACGTAAACTAGTAAGTCATGCGGTAAAGTTAACTCTTTTGAGGATTATTTCTGACATTGTATTTTGTAGGCATCCTCGGCCGCTACTGCCCTTTATAGGCCTGATCGCTCTAATTATGTTAACAAGATAGGAACAAACACCTAAAAGCGAACAGACAATATTGAGCCGAGGCACTTTTGATCAGTTGTCGTTTGTAACAGGGGCTAGGAATTGGCGACTGTGTCAATAGTACGTAGTGTCTTCTCAATTCTCAAATCTGAATGAATGGACGTGTTTGCTGATACTTCAAATTAGCTTATTTCTAAGGCAAATGTAAGACACCTGCGAGCTTGAAGCCTCTCACATGTCCTTTTTTTGTCCTTTTCTGAGATCACATGACCTGCTTAATGTTCCTTTTACGAAGCTGTTGAAAGACCCACAATTAAATACCAAAGGTGCCCTTTCATTGGTGAATCTTCAGAGCTCCCTAGGAGAAGCCTCGGTTCGGCTGACACTCCAGATGCAGATATAATTGACTATCTTTGCCTTGCTATTGCGACTCTATCCATCGGTATTGCTTTGATTTAACGCACTCAAGTATACAGAGAATTACTACCAAACAGCCTACTTATTCAGTACGGAGGCAATTGTGGCAGTTTGTAAACACATGTAGTTGGAGTAGTTCTTTTGTTTTCTGTGTCTCCAAACCATACGGGAAATTGCTGTTGCCATTTCATCGAATGTGAAAGTGAATTCCGAATCCCACCTAGGCAGCTGGCTATTTCTTTCTAGCGAACGAAAAACCCCAAATACTTATAGAGCTGCGCAATTCCCTGTTGTATAAACTCGAGCTTCTTTCCTCTCAATTTTCTTATCTGATTCCACCTGCGCCTCTTTTCTTTTCTTTATCATATCTCTTTATTAGTATTCATCAATACGTTGCTACATCATATTCATCATCAACAGCTTCATCCAAGATGGCATCTCCACGTAAGTTTACGCAATCGCATCTATAACGCCAGCACAAACAATCACGCCTTCGTCGTTCATCTTCCTCTGCCTGTTCCATGTTGAAGTTCTTTTAGCTGATCATCTTACGTCGTTCTTCTGGCAGAGCTTATTCGCACACCTCTCACTGATGTGTTCAAGATTAACCATCCCGTTCTGCTGGCCGGCATGAACGTCGCCGCCGGCCCCAAACTGGCTGCTGCCGTCACTAACGCCGGTGGTCTTGGTGTCATCGGCGGTATGGGCTACACTCCCGACATGCTCAAGGAGCAGATTGCCGAACTTAAGGAGCATCTTCACGACAAAAACGCTCCCTTCGGTGTCGATCTGCTTCTGCCGCAGGTTGGCGGCAATGCCCGTAAAACCAAGTAGGTTTCTTCTGGGAATATGGTAGTTCTACGGCAAATGATACAACATGCACATACGCTAACATCTCTTTCTGCCTTACAGCTACGACTACACCAAGGGCAAGCTCGACCAGCTGATTGACGTCGTTATTGAGTCTGGCACTAAGCTCTTTGTCTCCGCTGTCGGCGTGCCACCAAAGCACGTCGTCGACCGCCTGCACAGCGCTGGAATTGTCTACATGAACATGATTGGACACCCCAAGCACGCTAAGAAGTGCCTGGAGCTGGGCGTAGACATCATCTGCGCCCAGGGTGGCGAGGGCGGTGGCCACACTGGCGATGTCCCCACTACTGTCCTGATCCCTGCCGTCGTCGAGGCCTGCCGCGGCTATAAGTCGCCCATCACCGGCGGTCCCGTCCAGGTACTTGCCGCCGGCGGTATCAGCAACGGCCCACATCTGGCTGCTTCACTGGCCATGGGCGCCACCGGAGTTTGGGTCGGCACGCGTTTCATCCTGACCGATGAGGCTGGCGCTCCCGAAGAGCACAAGGACGCCGTGCGCACTGCTGGCTACACCGACACTATTCGCACTTTGATCTTCACCGGCCGGCCGCTACGTGTGCGTAAGAACGACTACATTGTCAACTGGGAGACCAACCGCCAGGACGAAATCCGCGCATTGACTCGCAAGGGCAAGCTGCCATACGAGGCTGACGTCGAGAAGCTCGAGGCCCAAAATCCTGATGATGATAGCCTGGATCAGTGGCGTCCGTGGCTCATGGGCAAGTGTGCTGCTGTAGTTAACAAGCAGGTCAGCGCCAAGGCTGTCGTCGACGAGCTTGTGGTAGATGCCGCTAAGATCATCACAGAAAACGCATCTTTGGTCGTTTCCAAGCCTAAGCTATAAAGGATGGACGGCTGTTTGTTGGTTTTTTGTACGAAGAAAAGAAAAAAAACCTAAAAAGGGCCCTACAGGACAAGTCTTTCAACAGCCATCGATGTTGGCGTTTTTTTGTCTTCTATCATTATCATCTTTTTGTTACTTTACATTGGTTTAAACAGATAGTGTCATTACTTTGTATTACAATCGTTTTTTATTGGTCAGTCATCTCAGTCACGGGTAGTCTTATTTTTCCGAATTTTTTTCTTGTTTATGTTTGAGATTGATCAGTTACCAATAGCACGAGAATTTGATCATCAGGAACAGAATTGAGTTTTAATTGTGTGAGCTTAGGAATCTCTGTTGCAATATCTTCAAGAGAAACTTCAAAATGCTCGTGTGTTACGGTCACAGGCAAGGTTACTCGTTAGTCGTTACAAGACTTTATTCCCTGAGCTATCCAAGATATCATAGATTTTTGGCAAGAGGTGAAAGATAAGTGAGTTGCTTGCATAATAAATAGTATTTCTGGGGGGGGGGGGGGGTTTT